>JAAAQI020097887.1:0-16377 GCA_011800005.2 Stichodactyla mertensii | reverse complement strand
GCCACATATTTATCAGTGCTTAGTTGCAACTGTCAGGTGCAACTGTCAGGTGCAACTGTCAGGTGCAACTGTCAGGTGCAACTGTCAGGTGCAACTGTCAGGTACAACTGTCAGGTGCAACTGTCAGGTGCACCCTCCCTAACTAAAGTGAAATTATTTATTTGGGTGGAAAATCTAACCAAGGGTCATTTGAATTCCTTGTTTGGGTTTACTATAGGTGTAAAGAGATGGGAAATATACAGATTCTAAAAAGGATGATATGAAACATTTATGAAATGAAGTGTGAAAAAATACAAGGCAAATTCATGCATGTATTTCACCAAGTTTACTGAACTAGTGATCAATATCTGTATAAGCACCATATAACTTTAACAGATACTCCCAATTTACTCATTGTGGCCAAAAATTTACAGTATTTTTCTTTAGCACCATTTTCATTAGAGTGGTTTTCATTAACCCATGAAACAAAGTGTACTAATTAGAGTGTAATAGTCAGATAGACACAATGAAAAACAAAAGAACCAAAGTGTAATAAAGCGTAATACACTTAAGTGTATTTCACAGGTTAATGAAAACCACTCTAGTACAATCCAGGCTCTTTGTACTGACATGTATCATGTGGGCATTCCATTGGGCCTGTTCTGCAGTGTCTGCATAAGAGAGGCTTACTGCAAATAAAGTCTTCTGAAAAGGTATTAGTTTTAAGCCTCAAATAATAGATTTTTGAAGGAAAAGGACTTAGTCATTATCTAGGATCTTCAAATGTTCCAGTAGCCATGTCCGTCATCTTTGGAAACTTGGCTTTCTTCTTGTCAAGCTCCTCTTGAGTCCATAATAAAAGCTTAAGGATATTTGCGAGTTTTGGTTGCGTTTTTCTGTACTCTGCCTCAAGTATTGCTGCATTCAGTTCACTTGCAACTTTCTGCCTTTGAGAAGGATGAAGGAGTTCACCAAAAGGCGAGTCTTCTGGGTTTTCAAAAGCAAGCAGTGCCATAGTTTGTTCAAGTTCTTCAAGAAAATTACTTGATTCCTGGCCTTGCTCAGCAAGCTGATTTTGAGCGAATTCAACTGCCGATACGATATCCTTTTCTCGAATCAGTTCAATTAGCCGTTGCTGCTGTAAATGAAAATACAAAAGCTGATTTGTATCAAGTATCTCAGGGTTCAACTTGTTAGTTAGAGAGACCGCTTCTTCCATGTCTCCTCGTTGAATGGCTTCTCTGATCTTGATTCTGTTATCCAAACTATCTAGAGGAATGGAAGGTTGTGTTCCTGATTCCATTCTGAACTTTTCTGCTGCTTCTTTATAGCCTTCAGTCACCAAGTAGTCCATGATCAAGCGATTCATCTCGGCCCTCGGGAATCTAATTTTCCCAAGTCTTTCCATCCATTCTTCTCGATTCACTTCCTCAGCTTTGTCTGGAAAGCTCATTTTCACAATGAATGAGGAAAAAAGGGATGCCAGCTTTCAATCTGAACTGGAAAAACTTAAAATAGGGGAATATTTGGCGTTAAAAATAAAGAAAGCACTATTAAATATAACCTATTAAGGAATCCAAAATGGACGACTGTTTTATGAACTGCGCATGCTCATCTCCTAGTCCCATACACTCTGTCATTTGGCCGATAGGGAACTGGGTAATCCTCGCATCATATCGAGGCAGCTTGAGCACGACGATCCTTCTTTCTCTCCATCTTCCTTGATTGTTCGGTAAGTGTTGTTAGAATCTGCGACTTTCCTTGGTTATTTTAGCCCATCGCCAGTTGTAAAAGCTACCAGCTAGTGTTGTAAGTCCTTCTTATCCTTTCTGTCTGCTTATGTTTGAACATATAAAGCTTTGATAGCCTAAAAATACATTTTGATTTAAATGATTCCATATTAAGTCTTATTTACCGTGAGATCTATACAGTAAATATTTTCTCCATATTGCTCATCTGGGCATTCTTGCGTCGATCAAATATACTGTCCGTCATAAGTTTTAAATATTCATTGTGCATAATCATTCACTTGAGAATTAAAGCTGAATATAAATCTCTTTGCACAACTAATCAAAATGCTAATATTTTATATTAGTAGAAACCCACTGGGATGCTATCATGAAGCCTGAAATCTGATTGGCTAACATACTCACTAACTATTGACTGATAGTTAGTGAGTAGCAAAAAAGCTAGCTTTTTGTGCTAAAAAAATATTAAAATCAACAAATATTGGTACAAATTCAAAGGTAGTATGCTAGTGAGTTTCTACTAAAACAATTAGACTACTTGTTCTCATTTTCTATGAGTCAAATGGTCAACTCAGCACTACGTGCCTTGTTGACTGTCTTTTGATTCATAGAAAACTTGAACTTATAGCCTAATTGTTCAATAGCTGAGTCTGCATTGAGATAATCTTTTGTTTAAAGAATCATTCAAGTGATGCTATCAAGTCAATACAATGCATAATGGCTCATTTGCATCTCATCTGCATGTATCGGTAATAACAGCTATTCAGTTGTTAATTTTGTTCACTTACAATGTTTAGCTATAGCTCAGATTCACATATGTAGTCATTGCCACACTGTGAACAGTTATGTACTCAAAAGGATAATTTTCTGTATTTCATGAATATACAGGTATGGGAGCCTACAAATACCTTGAAGAGTTGTACAAGAAAAAGCAGTCTGATCTGCTCAGATTCTTATTTAGAATCAGATGTTGGCAGTATCGTCAGTTGAGTGCAATTCACAGGGCATCAAGACCCACTCGTCCAGATAAGGCTCGTCGCCTTGGTTACAAGGCTAAACAAGGTTATGTTGTCTACCGTGTGCGTGTACGACGTGGTGGCCGCAAAAGACCAGTTCCCAAGGGAGCTACCTATGGCAAACCAAATAACCAAGGTGTTAACCAGCTTAAGTTCCAGAGGAGTTTGAGATCTGTTGCTGAGGTAGATATACCAAGATGTGATAAATATTTATTGATGTATATAACTATTAATTATTATTATTTATTTTTGAAAGTACACATAGGAGAAAATTAAAGTGAAAATTGGCCAAATTCAATGTTAATTAAGATCATGTATCCAAACCACCATCATGGTTACTTAGTTTACATGATTTACCTTGTTTTCTGACCTCATTAACTATTCATGGGATTTGAGAAGTACTGTTAAAGTCCTAAAGGGGTAAGGTTGTGAATATATTCATCTATCAGCAATCAGTGGCCTTTCTTACCAACACATATAATATCTTTAAGTGACTTGAGATATTTTTTAACACTAGGAGCGTGCAGGCCGTTACTGTGGTGGGCTCAGAGTACTCAACTCCTACTGGGTGGGCCAAGATTCAGTATACAAGTACTTTGAAGTGATCATGGTAGACCCTTTCCATAAAGCTATACGTCGTGATGCTCGCATCAATTGGATCTGTAGACCAGTCCACAAGCATAGAGAACTGCGTGGACTGACTGCTGCAGGCCGCAAGAACCGTGGCATGCGCAAGGGTCATGGATATAACAAGGTCATTGGTAGTTCAAGGCATGCCAACTGGAAGAAGCACAATAGTCTGTCATTGAGACGTTATCGTTGATGATAATGTATAATAAAACATACCAATTCATCATAATGTCTTTGAAGTCTTTATTTTTACAAATTTACCTTTCAGCAGTAGCTGTCGTGGTATAAATTGGATGGGATTGTGTTACAGTCACCAAAATGTTCAGACATTGTTCTTGGATGGCTGTACAAATGCACTGACTTTTGAACAAAGAATATATTTTTAAAAGTAGCACATGTAGAGACCATGTTTCCAATGTTGCTTTATACGGTATGATTTGAGGAGAAAAAGGGCACATGGAAAGTGGTGAAAAATGATCTTTGATCATTTGCAGTAATAAATCTAATTCTCAATTATGGAAGAGAAAAGAATGTTTCTGTATAAAAATTTTATTGGTCAACAAGTTGAAATGTTGAGGTAGGGTCCCCTGAAATAGTGTTCTTAAAAATGCTGCACATTGCATGCATGTTTCTAGTGGTATAAAAGTCATCTGATTTGCACAGCATCGAAATTCCGCTGCAGTTTCCTTAACGTAATGAATTTGTGCAGGAGCTTCTAAAGCAGTGTGATCTGATCTGTGAACTGTTGAGTAATGCCCTCACCCTGTTAATTAAGGCTGTGTTTACACTTGGACTTGAGGTTCAACCAAGTTCGTGGTTGAACCTCAAGTCCAAGTGTAAACAACAACAGTGATTTTGAAACTCTTTTGTAGGCGAGTGGGATCATAAATGTTAGTTTTTCTCTGGATTTTCACCCTGCATTGTTACAGCAAGTTATAGTAAAGCAACGGTGATGGCACTTAACTCGTGAAACGGAAACTAGGTTTAATGTTTGTTTGTTTTTACTAATGTCTATTCAGGAGTGGATCCAGGGATTTTTTTAGGGAGGGGTACACCATTTATGTTCAGGACTCGAGCACCAAAATAGATAATAAAGCCATAATTGACTATAAATCGCTCACCTGGTGGGGGAAGGGAGGTGTGCACCCCGCCCCTGGATCCGCCCCTGCTATTAGACTAATAACTATTTCACGGGTTACGTGCCAACACTCTAGCGGTCATTGTTAAAATCTCTACCCAACCTAAGTTAATGCTTTAGTGTAAAAACGGCCTGAATAGAAATATCACATTTTTGGAATGACTTACGTTAGTTGAGATTGTGGTTGCTTATAAATACGTTTGTCTCGATATTAGGCCACCTCGTATAAATAGAACGAATCTCGCTCCCGAACGCATTAAATATAGTTAGAATGTATTGCTTTGTTTGGAGCGTATGTTCATTTCCCTAACCATGTTAGTGGGTTTTACGATTTGGACGACAATATAGTTTCAAAATGAGGTTCGTGATAGCCGCCATGTTGGTTTTTATATTGTAATGCAAATTAGCACAACAAACATGGTTGGTGGCTATTGTGAATATAGACAATTGGACAGCTCTTTTTAAAAAGTGAATATCAGTCAACCAGAATGTTATAATGCCTGTCATCCTCTGCGACAAGCGTTACAGTAGGAGTTAATGGAGGAACGTCTTCTAAGTATGGGTAGTTGGCAATAAAATCTTGCTTATTGACTTGTGATGGACGAAAAACTTGAATAACCACGCCCAGTGTGTAGCCAAGTAAGCACATCTCGACCTAGTGAAAGACAAACCAAAAATATTAAAATCAAAGAACGAATTATCTGTTGTTCATATCATGGGATCACGTGGGTCATCAGTGAGTCTTATCGCTGGAATAATTTAGTTAGTAAGATTTTTCAAGCATTAGTACCTGCTCAAGCCCGCCACTATCTCCAACATGATTGAGATGGTGTCGTAATAATTGCTGTGGATCTGTAGACGAATCACGTGCAAACAGAAGCCAAGCGAGAAAAGGTACATTTTTTCCTTGGTTCATATCTTGGTACATCTTTACAGCGTGGTACAACATGATAATTTTCACAGCTTCCAGGAGCCTAAAATCATTGTTTCCTGTTTCTTCGTTAAATAAGGAAAGTAAATAGTCTGTCTTGGCCTGTTTCGTAGGCAATTCATCACATTTTTGGACCTATAACAAGAATAATCACATCATCGATCGTCATCATTGAGCACCACCCTATTGTTTGACACTCAGTTTTAGTACAGCAAATTTCAATATAGGACCTCGTTCTATCTTAAAAATCTATCAGTGTGCTAGATTTAACCTCAGTTTAGTTATAAGCTCCATGAATACAAACCTTATCAACATAGAAAACAAGGATTTCTTCTAGGGTTAACATAACGTTGGATTTTTCGACTTCTAGTCTTCCAGCGAAACTCCACTCGTGCAGAACCCTTCGCATAAAAGTGTTAAGCTTCCTTATTACCTTTATGGAAAAGAACATTAGATTAATTACACTTCAATAAAAAAAAACAGAGATCCGAGGAGATATCTGTAGCAAATAATGGGAAGTGAAGAAAAACGGTAGTTTATTGCACTAAAATAATAGCAAACGGCTGTAAGATATGAGCATAGCGAGACGTGAGGAAATTAGGGATGATGTATGTATAAATGCGAGTTGGGACGGACATTTATCCTACCTGACATGGATCTGTTGGAAACCTATCCAACACAGGGATCCCATTGACGAGGGCTTGAAATAAAGCAGCTCTAATAGCACAGTAATTATCACCACGAATCTGGCGCAACTGATGACAGCTAACATGACTTGGAATAGCAGCGTATCCCTGCAAAAAAAAAACCAAAACAAAACAAAAAAACAAACAAACATTAAGGTGGGACAAAAATTCAGATCGCCGGGCAGCTCGAGATGAAGTCGATCCTAGCGCATGTACTTTTTACGTTCTCGGGCAGGACCTACTTATTGACAATTTCTGTCCCCAGAGCCCGGGTTTCTCCTGGTCAGCACCTTAGTTTCTCGAACTTTTTGGATAAAAGGTTGGTGTATACTTTTAAACTTCGTTTGATCGAATCTATAATGCTGATCCAATGTCTTTCAACACTATTCACTTTGTGTGAGACACAGTTGGACCGCCATTGGTACATCTGATTCACTATAGGGTTTATCTTTGACTTAATACTATAGTAATAAATACCTCTCTAATAGCCTTTGCCTTTGGAGTGTTGCCTGTCCATTCCATTGATGCATATGTATCTATAGCATATGGTTCACTTATGGATGGAAGAGGTTTATATACCATGTCATCACTAGCTACAAGCCTGCAGTGAAAGATTTCATCATCACTCTCGTAATCACCATCGTAACTTACATTCTCTGGACTGCTATGGTGTTCACAAGATGACATGTCTTTGGAATGATCACTGTGGGTAACACTCTCCTCTTCAGTGCTGGTATATCCCGTATCATTATAGCTAACAGCATCAAGAGTAGATAAGTTAAGCTTCGTATCGCTATCGTCTGAGTGTGTATGATGACCGTAATGAGAAACTGAACTTAAATGCCCTCCGCACGTTTTGCAATTTTCGTCCTCATCACAAAGTGAGCCAAGACTGTACCAGCTTTTTGATGGAATAAATGATGTCCTGTCAGAAATTGAAAGTCCACTTCTAAGAAGTTCACTGTCTTCTGTATATTCACTTGTCAAGTTATTTACTACAGAAAACTTTTTCAGCTTATGTTGTGCCTTGGTTTGCTTTGCAGCCTCGTGTTCGGACCTACAACAACATTTTACTAAAGAGTCATTTTCTTTTAAAGTACTGTCTGAACTACATAAAGGAGAGCTTTCTTGTTTTTTGCCATATATTGGCTGAATGTCCCCAGAAAACTCTGTTTGCACACAAACATCTGCAGCACACTTTCTTGCATGGAACTGTTTCCCACAATATCCCTTCGTATTATCTTTACTTTGTTCCGAGGCAAATTTACTAAATTGATGATCTTGATCATTTTGTTCATCAGAATCAGTTTGAGAATCACCCGTACCATCACTACTGCTGCTGCTGTCACAGCCCCACATATATCCATAAGGTGTTCTGTGTTCAGGGATACTATGACAGGGAAAATTACATTTATGAGACCATAACCTCAATGTAAAATCATCTCTTCTTGGAATCTGATTTGGAAACTGGTTTTTCTTGTGTTCTCTCAGAGATATTTCCTTGTCTTTGTTTGCAATTGCTTTGTTATTGTTGTTCAGTTTACTATCTTCTGGATTACTATCTGTATTAACTCCTTTATCCACTTTGAGTAGCTTTGATTCAATCACATCAGATAAACACTTTTCCATGACAAAATCTGTACTGCTATCAGAAGACGGTAGCAAACTAGGCAATGTAGAATCTTGCCGGTCATCCATAGAAGTACTTTGCTCTAATAGAAAAGGGTTTTTATAATCTTTGATAGGACTGAGCCTTTGACTATGTAATTTCCTTCTTGGGGAGTTCAAGCTATCCTTTGAACTTTTAGGATTTGATTTATTAATACATGAAATGATCTGACCAAGAAATCTAGGACTGGCATTAATGTTTTCGGGCTTCTTTTGGTGATTTGCAGTAGATGTTTCTACGTGGGAGTTTTCAAGGTTTGTAGGGCTTGGAGAAGTCCGCATGAAGCTCGTTTTTGGAGAAGACCAATGTTTCCGTGGCCAGTGATTAAAAGGACCCTGGAAAATAAAAATACATCTATGAAAATACAAGTAATAATGGTGCAATTATCATCTTGCTCTGGCGCTGACTGTTTGCTTGCCACTGTTTTCTGCCATCATACTTTAAAATCAGGAAAGCTTGTCTTCAGATGACGTGATTAGTATTGGCATGGCTTTCACAGTATAGTAAAAAACATTTTTTCAAATTGTATATATACGATATATTTAAAGAAAGAATAATTCTAATAACAAGCCCGGCCTGAATGTATGAACCGAACCATAACGCATAAGAAACTCCAAGTTACTCTTGAGTTATCATGGTACGTGGGCGCAGCTGCCCTGAGGCGTGCTATTGGTGCAATTAATTTTAACTAAAAAATTCCTGAACCTTCCAGAACCAAATTCATTGAAATATCTTCATCCACATATTCATATTCAAAGAAAAATAATACGAATCACGCAACCATTGAAGAAGGGCAAACTACATTTGACCACGGGTACAACATGATGTATATAGACGATTGACGCATCACGACCTGCATGTGTATACTTGAATACACGCCTCTTTTCCAAAATAAACACGGTTCGAATCATTGTTCAAAGCAACATGAGGTATCACCAGAGCAACATGATTGACAAAGAAAGGATGTCTAATATGCAAAAATGTTAATGGGATAAAAAAGTAAACATGGAAATCATTTATCAATTAAGGAAAAAACGTTTCCACTTTGTTTTTTCTTTGGAAGAAATAAAGTTGAAAATAACAAAAATAAAATGTTTTTCTGCTTCGATGTGAAGGTTTATTTCCGGTCTAAAGATCGTTAGCTTATGTACAGCAGACATTCAGGGAATGATAATCACGCGACATGAAACGACAGACATTCTTGAAATAACCTGAGTTTATACTACATATTCTTAAAGTTATGGTAAATTCTCTGACATACAAGTCAACAGCAGAATCGTAACTCCCCGAAAACAACCAGAATTGAAGTGAAAGGCAAATCACAAAGAAGCTGACAAGTTGATGACACTGTTGATAACACAGAGCCATTAACGACATATACTTTTGATACTTTTGATATTGATTTGTCCATCATAGAATTCCTACTTTAAGAGCAGAAACTATTAACCCATGATAATTTTTATGCGTTTCTTTTTGTCTTCCAAACAACACATGCAAGCTCATGTTAAATGTAGTAAATAAATAATTAAAGCTTGGCGGGCGCTTGACTTAAACAAGTCGTCTTATAACAACATTATTTTGATATATTAATGTATTTGAATAGAATTGCTTTCTTGCATTCTACATGTTCTAATCCTTTGATAACAATGTAATATTGTATAATCCAAGTAAAAAATAAACAACGCGTCATGTGGTACGATCCATTTTGAAATGTTTACCAAGAAACATTTTCAACAGGTGGACAGAATCAATAGGATGAAATTGGCTTGCTCCACAACACTAGAATCTTGTAGCGTGGGGTAAACTAACCCAAGCGTTATAATGACATTAGCTATCTACAATGCAATGTCCTACTGAAATCTGGAAGATTTATGACCGTGGTCTAGAAGATTAGTTGACTACCAATATGGAGAATTCACGCAAACCCACTGTAAACCCCGAAAGTCTTTATGTGTGTTTGACACGTCAATAGTCTTCCAGAAGAGTCTGCGACAACCAAACCATAATCTCTACATCTTAAGTGATGTAAATAAGAAATACTTGCTGATATAAATAGATAACACGCTTTTCACGATACATCGTCATTTGATTCAATTTACCACAGAACAGCATGTTCTTTGTTCCGAAAGGAAAGAACATGACTCTATTGATGCTGCTCTCCTTGATATCATGCAGACTTGCTTATTTCTGATAAAAAGACAATGTATGTCGTACACCTCTTGTATCATGACTCGTTTAAAATATAGATTATATATTTCACGTTTCTACAATATTTTCGATGTAAATTTTCTTAGAATACACACATAACTTACGTATCTGAACGTAGGAGAATCATTTTTCGGCGTAAGGGAAATTCTCTTAGTGACAAATGGGCGCCGAAGTTGTTTCCGCTTTCCCTGGGCCGTCTTTCGCCATCCACTGTATCTCACAGCCAATAGCCACAAAACGAGAATAAATACGAACACGGCAGCAAGCGATATTACGATAAGCTTAAGCACATCTGTATCTACGAGTTAAAGAAAATACAGACAGTAAGTATATTTCTACTGACTGCGCTTTGTGTTTTAGTAAAAGGCACGACGCACGGAAATACACTTAAACGATTGACGAGTCTCGTATTCATCTCCCCGAAATTCGATGCAGAATTTCCTCTTCTATATGTTTCAGACACTTACCTGATTTTAAATGCTCTATTATTGTCATTTCAGCTCATTGTTTTCCCACAAAAGCCACCTAACTAATCCAAAGTCGGTTCTAATGGCGAGAAGTACACCGAAAGTGATTTTGAAATCGGCTCGTGACACGCGCTTTGGATTGAAAGAGAAGGATAACTGTTAGTACTGGCGATACAGGTCATGTCACTTAAATGTGACAATAATCAACAATAGGTGCACGTGGGTAATTGAGCATGTGCAATAGGGGCTGCCTATATGTCACGTAATATCTTCATTTACGCGCCAGTCAAACAGGCGTGGGTAAAACCGTCTTGATGGTGTTATATTTAGGGGAGTACGAAACGTACGGTCCTTTTGCTCAAGCTCAAATATTCCTTCGTAAAGAAAAAGACAGCAAATTTTAATGCGAAGAGTTAAACAAAATAAATGGTAAATGTTGTTTGAATGAGGATTAGATATAAAAGAATATGCAAACAGTATATATTATTCAGTAAAAGCAGTATACAACAACTGTTGATGCATTCCTGCTGTTTCGTTGACAAACCATCAGTTCCTGAATTATGGTGAACGCCGGCCTGCAGCTATGCCAGGATGCAGGGTCATCAGTCTCGAAGAGAAATGCAATCTAAAAGTAGGAAAAAATGTGCGCAAAATAAGAACGTCAATATAGGGTTTTTTTAACTTTTTTTAACTTGTTAAATATGTGAATTATGTAGTTGTTTCCTCATAAAAACTCGTCACTGTAAGAAGCGCGCGTCTATGACTGACCGCTGAGATTGTCTGAAAACTGAGAAGTAAACTCATTTAGTGGTTTGTATTTTGTCCAAAAAAGCTCGTTCTTTTGTTTGTCTATTTATGCCGCACGAAATTTGGCGAAGCAAGAGTGTTTTTATATGATTAATCCTAAATTAAAACTAACTCAAGAAAAATTGGACGGAGTAAGGAATAGAGATACGATTTGGGAAAATGTAGGCAAATGAGTACACAGCACCGCGTCTTAGTTTCTGTTAATGTATGGATAAACTTTTTGTATTTCATATTGCACGACAGCAAAGACCTAAATAAAGGAATTCGCAATAAGAAATATGAAATCAAAACGACCATTGTTACTGCGAAAACCCTTGTATCACGACCCACAAACTTCAAACTTTCAGTTGGATTTTGGGTTTTTCTGATCCACCAATCATATCAAGAATAGGGAGCTGACGCAGATAAAACTGAAAGTTTGAAGTTGTGCGTCGCGATACTAAGGGTTTTCGCAGTAAAATATTGTTGCGTGAGAGTCTTTAGTCTGGATTAGACTTAATTAGCATAAGATTTGAGCCAATAAACTCTTTACTATTCCAAAACAGCTTTTGATTTATTAATTTCTGGGATCCGTTGTGAGAATCCAAAAAATGTCTTCAGTTTTAAGTAAAACCATTATGGATTACGTGTACGATATATTGCACAGGTTTTTAGGAAACGAAATATTTTTAGATTATGCCGACCTTTTTGAATGACCACACCCATCTCTTTTACATGAAAACTACTTGATAATTGATGGTTCCGGCTGAAACAACAGCCAACCAATCACTGTATCACTGGTTTTCCCAGTGGGATACATCTTGTCCCACAAACACCATCATAAACTGCCTGTTTTCACAAAGGTTTCTTGCATTACTTGAATTTGATTCTCATATTTCTACAGAATGCTAAAAATCCCAACAAAATGTATAAATCTGTTTGCAATCAGAATCTCAGGTGGGCAGTTTTCTAGCAGACTTCGTTTGGCTTGTGGGACTTAGCAACAGTAACTATGGAGTTTTGGAACCATCAATTGGCCAAAAATGGCATGTCCTTCTGAGAAGGAAAAAGTCTAGCCTATTGATGGCTGTACAATTTTGATCATAGTTGATCAAAATTAGTAGATCAAGGTAGTGATTAAAGTCACTCTTTAATCATATGTTAAAACCTTCTTTAGCTTTCTGCTGTCATTTCTTGATTATAAATTCAAATTTTCTCAAATACCAAATAGATGGTACAGATTATCAGACCAGCCCAAGTGTGCCTTTTTCCATCTTAGATCATTTTAAAAGGAAAGGTTTTTTTATAAAAACAAAAACAAAACCAGTTATAGGTAGTATAGATAGTAACTACCACTGGAATTCAAATATTTTTTGCTCCAGAAAGAAAATATTGAAAAGTAAACATCTTTAAGAATCAGTTAATTTATTTCATATTTTGATAACTTTATTGACATTAATTTTGTAAGTACTGCCATACATTTCCTTATAATATGACATCATTACAGAAATGGAGCTCATCAGACTTCCTGTGTTTCATGGCTGTGATATACACTATATGTGATGATTTTAAATCCAATAACTTATTAGTTACAGAAACGTGAATAAACATTACAACTATCAGATGATGCTTGGGATTCCTGTAATTTATCACATATCATAGCCTGGTCTGCCTAGACTAGCTATTGCTAACTGTGTCCCAGCATTATTGTAAAAATTTTCTTTAAATGAAACAATAATAAATAAATGGTAGTAGTATAGTATAGGGATGAATGGAACACAAGGTATCAAGACACATGGAAAAATAACATTTTGATTAAATTTGCTCTTAAATAAACTTTAACTTTAACTTTGGGTGTCTTTTTGACAACCATTTGCTAGCAAGCAAGCCTTCTCTTACTGCAGTTACCATAAGAAGACATGATGAACTGTAAACATACAGATTAGTTGATGACCCCTTGTACTTTTCCTACATTAACAAAGGCATCAACACATCTTTCAATCTCTTCTTCACTGTGTCCTGCAGATATCTGCACTCGTATACGCGCTGTGCCTACCAAAGACAACCATAATAGAATGGATTGCCATTACATCACACAACAAGAAACCATCCAAACCAAACATTTTGAAATAATTATACATATGACTTTACCTTTTGGCACCACAGGAAATGTGAAGCCAATTACATAAATGCCATGCTCTAAAGAAAGCAATATAATAATATTAACTATTAATATGCTGAATACGTTGACAAATTGAATTACAAAATCTATAATTATCAAACATACCAAGCATTTTATCAGCAAAATCAACTGCAAGTCTTGCATCTCCAAGCATTACAGGTACAATAGGATGGCCATCTATCCCTCCCTGACAATCAATGATAATTGATAATATGATAATAACTTGAAGTCTGTATTTGATATCTATTGATTTATACAAAAAATTGCACTGCAAATCATAGTTATGTTAAAAACAGCTGAGACCATGAAGCTATATCTGGGAAATGACATAATGATATTGTGATTTTTTCATTTGCAGTACACAATCAATATAAAACATACCAAAGGGCATCCAGAGGACTGCATTTAAGAGCAATTGGCTTCAATTTTTTATCAATTACAGTGAAAATGAAAATCTATAGAAAATGCTGAAGATATTTTGTTAAGCAGATACATCTTTTTGAGTGTGTTGAATTTATAAAGTCAACATCTAGTTTATCTTTTATCTTTCAAATGTTAATTGTTCATAAACATTAACAATAATAATTAAAATTTCCAAATGGTCTTGATAGTAGCAGAAAAGTAATAAATTTAAAGAAAACAACAACAGTTTTCAAAGACATGTTTCGGCATACACTTAAACTGAAGAGGGCATAAGTATGCTGAAACATGTCTTTGAAAACTGTTGTCATTTTCTTTAAATTTAATAATTAAAATACTTTCCATAATTATCATTTCAGTGTCAGCTTCTTTATCTATATAGGATCTCATAATATATTGGATGACAAATTGTTTTAAAATTCACATATCAATCACATAAGGCAATGGTAAGTTAATTTGAAGAGACCACTTTGTAAACTTACTTTAACATTGAATCCAGCTTTGACCATTTTTGATCGAAACAGTTTTGTGTTATTAGAAATCTTCTTTGTCAGAGATGAATCAGCCATAAGTAAGTCAAAGACCTGTTTTAAACAAACAAGTAATCACGTAGTTGAAGTGAAATATTCCGTCTAAATACCCTGAAACATACCTTGATTGCTCCTCCCACAACTGCAGGGGGTAGTGTGTTTGAGAAGAGGTATGGACGAGATTTTTGACGAAGCATTTGAATCAACTGTGATGAGCCAGTAGTGTATCCACCTGACAGTCAAGGTTTGTACAAAAAAACTACTAAATTTATGAAGTCTTAGAGTAAAAGTTCTTTTTGCCATTAAAAATTAATTCACATCCTTCAAACCTGCTGCTCCACCCAGTGCTTTTCCAAGGGTAGAATTAATAATATCAATTCTGCCTCGAACATCTCTGTATTCATCAGTCCCTTTTCCTGTTTCTCCCAAGAATCCAGTTGCATGACATTCATCAATCATTGTTAAAGCACCATACTTGTCTGCTAAGTCACACATTTCACTGCAAATAACAAGAAGCATTGTTAAGTGCAATCAGAAATCTATTTAAAATAAGCACATAAGTTGTGGGTTGCAAAGCACCATCTAATGCAAGGGTTGTTTATTGTAAATTTTTTTCATAGTTTAAGAGATGCAAATTCTCTTTTGCATTGACTCCACTTTGCATCCCCTGCTGATTCAAAAAATCCAAATGCACAAACTATTCATAACTCACTTCAATCCTAGGAGATTGCAATGCTTTGTCTGAACCCCAGAAATGATAAAAATCATTATTATATTGCTATATTGCTATTATATTGTTGTATTTATTTTCATAACTGTGATATTCACACACTTCAAAGGAGCTATGCTACCATCCATACTGAACACTCCATCTGTTGCAATCAGTTTTATCCTAGCTCCTTCAGCTTCTTGAAGTTTAGCTTCCAAGTCTAGAGTAAATTAAATTCGTAAACTTTAAACCCAGATTAATCACCTAGTTATTGCTATATAATAATGATATGATTTCACAGCATGATTTCTTGATTGTAACATATGGTTTTTAGCCAAAAAGGGCATTATATTTTATACTTATTTAATTATAATAAACTACAATAATATACATTTACAATTACCTTTCATGTCAACATGTTCATATCTGAATTTCTTTGCTTTGCAGAGTCTTATTCCATCAATCATGGAAGCATGGTTTAATACATCACTAAACACAGCATCATCAGGTGTCAAAATAGACTCAAACAAACCAGTGTTAGCATCAAAACAGCATGCATATAATATAGCATCTTCCATTTGATGGAATTTGGAAATCTTGGCCTCTAGTTCTTTATGAATATCCTACAACATGCACGTGCAACACAAAAAGGTAAGGTTAGATAGCTTCATATATATAATAGACTCAAAAAATATGTTTATATCAAAAATCTTAGCCTAGTTTTTATACACATGTATCTTAAATGTCAACAATCCCATTATCACCCCTCTCCCAAACAAGACAAGAGTTAATATTAGAATTAGAAAAGGGTTTGCATTAATAGCTAACATTAAACATTCCTCAACTAACACACACCTGCGTTCCACATATGAATCTCACAGAACTCAAACCATTACCATATTTGTCAAGTGCATCCTTGGCTGCCTGGATAACCTCTGGATGTGACTATGTATAGCAATATATAGATATCAGTATGATTTCTGCTATTGATTATGTGCATATATTACTCTTATTACTTATAAATTAATATTATTCTGTTTTCAGTAAACAGTTGTGACCTCTTATGTGAAAACGTGTCTTAACGTTTTACCGTTAAAATGCTTTTCCGTTATTAAACGGTGTCAAAAAGCGTTATAACGCTCTAGCTAACCGTTAGCCGTTAAAGACAAAACGTTAGCTCGTTTTAAAAGAGCGTTAGCTGTCTCTTTTTTTCCTTTTAACCTGCCACGAATAGCCTTAAGCTACTTGCAGGTAAAAGTGTAAACATAAATCTGTTAG
>JAAAQI020097776.1:0-16380 GCA_011800005.2 Stichodactyla mertensii | reverse complement strand
GAGCACAGCGTGGCTCGAACCCGGGTCGCATTGGTGAGAGGCGAGCGCTCTCACCGCTACGCCACCCGTGCTTCCCGACCATGAATAATTCTAGGAGAAAATCAAAGCGAACCATCACGGTAGTGATTTTACTTTGTTTTCCCAATAATAATTCATGACACATTTCGACAAAGTATTGATGATAAAGACAAACGCAAAAATTATCCGACGTTTCGGAGATGTCAAGATGACTCCGAAACGTCGGATAATTTTTGCGTTTCATGGTCTATCATCAATAATTCATGAGTTTGAGAATGACCTATTTCCTATCGGTCTTAAGTCTTACCATATAAGGTGATGGTGCGTCATCGTCTGACAGCCTATAAAAACACGAGATGATGGGCAGCTTGACGTGACGTGGACAGAACGAGCCACTAGCACTCAGTTCAGCTGTGAAACCCTTAAAATAAAACCGTAAAATAGATACTAGTTATTTAAATCAAGTGTTTCAAGCGCTCATAAAATGAACTGTCTTGTCCATCTTGAATCTATATACGGTTGACCATCCTCCATACATCGGTTCACTTGTCAAAAAACAAAGCACTCAATCGAGGCTACGAGGTTTCAAAGGATTATTCAAAATCGTACATCGCAGCTTTTTTCACACGCACCTCTACTGTACCAACAGGTTCCATTCTGCCATTCAAAACTGATTCCTGGTAAGAGTGAAAATTATGTATTGTAAAACGACAACGATAATCTCACACCAATATGTTTAATCATAAATAAAGCTAGAATATATAACACACGTTCTGATTGGTTAATTAGGGACCTTAAACAGTCTAGAAAATCGACGACGCTGACGTCACGCGTCACGTCACACGTCTTGTTTGATGCGCGCGCCGTTGTCTGTAAGGTTTAAAAACATGAAACAACCTGAACTGACGCTTTGTCGAGAACGGGAACCTCAACTACGACAGCGTGCATGAATAAAAACGTAAACGTGACGTCCGTGGTTGTAACGCGCAATTCTCGTGAACAACTGCATTCGTTATACATCAATAAACGCAAGCTAAGTATCTGGCTATTGTAACAGGCTTTACACACCTCAAAATTAACCAGCAGGCTTTGCATCGTTGACGCAGGCGCACTTCTGCTGAGGAGCTTGGATAATTCACGGTAGTCTATTTTATTTGCTAAACCACTGAAGAAAAAATGATATCGTTAACGATCTTCATCGCCGTTTTCCTCATCAACATATTCACTATCATCCTCATAATTCTCATCATCATGTATGAACATCATGTATCATCATCGTCATCGTCATCACCATCACCAACAGTATCATCATCATCATCATCACCATCACCAACAGTATCATCATCATCATCACCACCATCACCATCACCATCACCATCACCATCACCATCACCATCACCATCACCAACAGTATCATCATCACCATCACCATCACCATCACCACCATCACCATCACCAACAGCATCATCATCACCATCACCATCACCATCACCACCATCACCATCACCATCATCATCATCATCATCATCACCATCACCAACAGTATCATCATCACCATCACCATCACCATCACCATCACCATCACCAACAGTATCATCATCACCATCACCATCACCATCACCATCACCACCATCACCATCACCATCACCATCACCACCATCACCATCATCATCACCATCACCATCACCAACAGTATCATCATCACCATCACCATCATCATCACCATCATCATCATCACCATCATCACCATCATCACCATCACCATTTAGATTTTCCCGCTCATAATTTACAAACATCTTTTGACATACTTCGTAAAGTCTGTTGTGTCTTCGTAAAGTTCGTTCGTTGATCTTCGTAAAGGTGCCTGTACAAACCCGAAACAAAAAGAGAAAATTAAGTTGCGTAGAAAACTCGAATAGCAAAAGAAGGAAATTTTACGAGAGTGGAGAAGGAAAAATGAGAAATTTTACTAACCGGACTTGAAGAAATGGGTAACCCGGTCTTGGGATTGAATACAGGCTCTGTGCACGCGCTAAATGGTAATTGCACTGACCGACGGAAGGTGCAGTCTCTGTTAACAGGTTGTCTAATGGCGTGGATATCCACGTCACTGGAGTTCGACGCGGTTCCTTGTCTTGTGGGGGGCTGTTTAGTGTTACAGACTCTCTGTTCCAAAGTGTTTTCATTCACCTGAATGAGAAAACAGTGATTCAACAGATGATGTATCCTGACAATTTTTCACAAAATCCTCTAAAATAATTGCACACAGTCCATCGTCGTCCTGCAACAATCAGAATTCTGGGTAGTGATTTCTGCTTTGAATAAAAAATGAAGAAAAATTCGCAACAAAACTGCTCTCATTTTGGACCCGGAAGTTGGTTTCTCATGCCAGTGATAATCAAATTGTCACGCAATACTCTGTCACGCAGTAAGAATACATGACTTAACGACACGACAATCTCGAACACAAACATATGAATCACATCCTTAAATAACACGTGGACACCACGTGCAACACGGCTCAACCAAAATCACCAGTCACGTGTACAAACACTTGCCTTATATACACACACCACGTGCCGAGCACGTGCAGAACTGCCAAAGAAAAACAACAAAGTGCAATCGCTTATCTAATTACTGCCCAAAACACGAACATACCAGACGCATGGTAGCGATGAAAAAGGTTACCCTATCAGTTTCCGCCATCTTGAATGGCAGAATTCCAAAGCTATTTAACAATACCAGTGAAGGCTGGAGGTATTTGTAAGGAGTGTTTGTTCAGGAAGTCGCTGAATTGATAACTGAGTTTTGAAAGTTCAATCGCTTTCAACTGAGGTTACCGAAGATCACATATGGTTGCTATCCAATATGGCGGAAAACGATCTGATCACGTGACCATGAAACATATCTATTAAACGAAAACGGAAGATTCGATGCCGGAAAAAGCGACGCACTTATCGGCCCGAAAAAGAAAACGCTTTTCGCTCAAAAAGTGGTGAAAACCGTACTGCGCATGCCCAGAAACAGCGCTGACCAGGAGTAATGTAGGTTATGGAGACAAAATTGATACGCAATCGCCTTTTTTCTCGCGGATTTTCCGAGCATGCGCATTAAGATTTTCACCCAGAATCCACCGCGTATGAATCAATCAATTACACATACCTCTCTTTGTGTCGTTTCACTGTTTCGAAGACTTTCGACTCGAACTCCCCGGTCACTCAAACTTCTACATTTTCTCTGTAAAACCATCTTCGCCATATCACGTGACGTGCGTTTCTCCTTCTCTGTTCTCTCTGGAACATTCGATATCTTCTCTGTGGTGCATTCTTTACTTTCTTGTTTTAACAACGAACGCAAACCCGAAATATGCTGTTCATAATGGTACGCATGCCCATTGACACTCCTGTCTATGTTCTCAATTTCTCTTCCCAGCTTTTCGATTCTGTCACTTAAATTTGAAATCCCATTTGAAGTTCCACTCGATTCAGAAATGGGTTTGTAATTTGAAGAAGTAGCTCCTAAATTCAAAAATTCCCTATCTATTTCTAGTTTTGTTTCTTCGTTAAGACTCTTCCTTGAATTACGAGGTAAGAAATCCCCAGTCGTGCCCGATTTTAAAATCTCTTTTTCCAAGTTTATACCTTTGACGCTTTTCTTTGAACCACAAGCAGATGATAAATCTTTACTTGTTTCCAATAACGAGCTGTTTGTCGGCGGTTTTTCCTGAGTGAAAACTTGACCATTTTCGACTTTATTCAAACAAGTTCTCTTTCGTAATGGCGACCTGGCGTCACAAAACCACGAAGTTGCTGAGGAATTTTCACTTGTTGACGCGTCGCTACCATTACTGGAACTAAGACTGCTAGTTTGTGGTACAGCTTGTAATTCTGTCAATTCTTGTATAGTACACCGTGGTAAGGATCTGACCATTACTCGTAGTGAATACTGGCTTGGTAAGCTCGCTAGAGGAAAAGAGTGTTCCACAGGTTCACGAAAAAATGTGTAAGTCGGCGATTCAGCTTGCTGATTTATCCTAAAATTCATGAAATTAGATAATAGGTAAGGCTTCTAGTTTGGTGAGAATAAAGCTTCGCTTTGAATATGTGATTGAAGGAGGCGGAATCCCCGCGGCGACTATAGTGACACAAACTATACAGCTTTGCCCAGCAAGCCTTGAATTGAAGCTCCTCAGAACGAGTTTAGCCAGGCAAAAACAAAGATTTTTATTCTCATGGAATTAAACATGGCTGCTGGGTGAGAAAGGTCTGTAGACTGACTGTCCATCCCTCTTCCTGCAACTCACTCGGCGACTGAATGCGCGCTTTGCACTTCTGGGAATTGTAGTCACGCGTTCATCTCTCCCTGAAAACCGATATCTGCAAATTGCCAAAAATGGAATCCATACTCCGTGAATCCATAATCCAGATTCCTAATTTTATATTCCTATTTGAGCGCAGACATAAGCGCAACTCAGTAGTGCACTGCTCATTGGCGGTGCTTTTCTTTTCTCACACCTAGGTTGTTTAATGCAATACTGAGTCTGTGTATGTTGCTTGCGCTTATGCTTGCGTCGCTAGTGTGAACCTGGTATTTAAAGATTGGAATCTGGATTTGAAAACGTGGAATCTGGAATGGAACCAAAACTAACTTCCCCAAACCCATCTTTATAGAGCTGATGATATCATCTTTACCTGTACTTTATTTCATAAGGCAAGGCACCTTTACTGCTGCTCAGCCATGCACTTAACTGTGAGAAATGTATGTGGGATCTAACTGCTTGTAATAGTTGGCTGCCACTAGTGCTTGGGCCACTGGCACTGTTAAAATAGAAATCGATGATATAGAGCCTCCTATGTAGACGTTCTTAGTTTTGTCACCCAACGCTTCCCTCCTCATTAGCATGTTTGTGGGGAGGGAAGCATTGACAAGGAGGGGAGAAGACGTGTTGATGAAACTAAGAATGTCTGTGTAGGAGGCTACATGAGATAAGGAAAACAAGAGAGACAGACAGGAAGGAAGGAAGGAAGGAGATAAGGAAGCAAAGAAAAGAAAAGAAAAACCCATCCCAAGTTATCCAAAGTTGTGTTTCTGATCTCCTTTGCCTCTGGACAAAGATGGCTTTTGTCTGTGCATAGGAATGAAGGAGAAGGATAATAAACAATAAAAAACACGATACTTAACATTCACATAACTGAGTCTGCACTAAGGAATTTTATCACAAGTGGTCACAAGTGTATACCCATGAGAATTAAAACTATTTACCTGCAAAGTAATCTTATAGTCCATTGTTCAAGGAGTATAAGCTGTTCTGTTTCCTCATCTAGTTGCACAAGAACATCAATCACAAGTGGACTTGTTCTTTGCCAGTGAGATTCCATGGTTTGTGTCCATGTTATTGCTTCTTTACACTTGAAAAAATAATGGTTATCCCCATCTCAGTATATGAAGATAGGGAATTTCTTTTTGCTATACAATATACTCTGCTCAGACCCTCCCCACCCCTTGGAAATTCCAATCCCCCTCCATGGGGGAAGTATGGATATTTTCTGGTACTACACAATATACCCTCCTCAGACCCTCCACACCCCTTGGAAATGCAACAGGGCTAAAAATAATGGCCAGTCACCAGACAATGTCCAGCTAGAATTGGTACTCGTATGGCCTTATCCTTGCCTGAAATGCTGTATGCTCAAGCTAACATGCATATATGTTGGTCATAATGTCTGCTGACTGGCTTGTCAGTTATTGTTTTTAGGCCTGAGCATAGCCATTGTAATATTGTTAACAATGTCTGTCTTTTATTATATTACCTCTTGATTTTTCTCGTCACAGGTATGGCATACTCTTCCTGTCAAAGGACTACAGTGCTTTCCCTCTACCCGTCCTCTGTCTGACTGCTGGGGTGTGCGTCCTTCCAGAATAAGCATACCCACCTGGACAAAGAACTCCTTGGAATGCAACTCACACTCCATTTCTTCCACATCTGCTGTTTGGACTGTTAAAATGTTGAAATACAAGTTATTACACTGTAAGAATAGATTAAATCTTGTGGGCTTACAGATACAAACAATTCTAAAATAGCAACTCAAGAATCCTCATTATCACCACCATCATCTTCATTGTCGTCATTGTCTTCATCACCATCATCACCACTGTCAATATCATTATCATCATCGTCATCTTTTGCTCTGCTCTAGTATAGTAAGATAGTAACAGCAGCAGCAGCAATGGAGGAAGTAGTAGTAGTAGGTACTAGTAATTTAATTAGTATACTAGCAAAGTAGTTCAGTTCTATCAATATTGTCATATTAATATTACTGTTATTGTTATTATATCTCTTGGGATTTTGCATTCCCTTAATTAATAAATAACAATGCCTCAATTTATTTTTATTATTTTTCACACACAATAGAATCGTATGATTCCTCCCACATGGAAGCATTTACCGTAACGCGACGTTAACAACTTGTTCTATTAAGATAAATTTATCCATGACACCAATTTGACGTATGTACTTGAAAATTCCCAATATCTCGTATATCTATCTTAAAATTTCCAGCCACAATCTCTTAGTAATCTCCCAAGCTATTACCACATCATGGGAAAACTAAGTATATACGAATAATAAGTATTTACAATATTTTTCAGATCAAAATAAGACTCGATCAAAGTCCACACGTAGTACAATAGAGAGAAATTTTTGGCACATATGGCCTTCAATAATACTTACATTGAATTCAAAATATCCCTTTAAATTCACAACTTCAAAGCATAGTTTTAAGATTCCATTAATTCTGGTATTAATTCGTAATCAGTATTTTTAATTCCTGAAAAATTTATCATTAATTCAGGCCTAAGTTGGTGATTCGTTTACAAAGCTGTTATAATTAAATACGATATGTTTTTCATGCTTTGGCCACATTCATCATGAATTCAGAGAGAATATATTCACGTTTATGTCTAGATTTAAGCTTATATGTCAACGATAAAGCAGACTTTACAACAAGGATGAGATATTTAGATGAAACGATAGCAGAAGAAAGAAAATCTGCCAACGTTATGTTTCTATTCAAGTCGCCATTATGAACGCGATGTCCAAGCAAATGCTTTTTATTCTACATTATATATGAGCTGTGGAAACTCAAAAGTCCCTTATATCTGAGAGAGTATAAATACAAGATAAGATCTCGTAAGGTAGAGAGGAAAAGGCTGAAAACATTGAAGAAATTTACTTGACATGAAAGACTTTTAATTAAAAAAAAATTAGACATTCTTGCTTCAGATTTGAGATCATTTCTTCAAACGATCGTCTTGAATTTACCTTATATTTGAAGAATGAAGATCTAGGATTATAATTGTCAAATTTGGAGGAGATAGGACTAAAAGTATTGAAGAAAAGGAGTAAAATATCTCGGCAACTAAAGCAGATTTTTTGTCTGGAAGTTCACTGATTCAATCAACATTTTCAATATCCGACATAAAATAACATAATAATTCTGATTTACCTTCAAATGGTTTCATTATCAGCTTGGCACAAAGGAAATCTTTATAGAAGAATTCGAAGTCGATATGATAGTGTTTTGGGCAAAACTAAGGGCATTTTTAGGCTGATATTTTGTGCTAATTTGATGAAACTTCAGTTGATTTCCCGAACTTTTTTGTCGCTATTTAGAGCCAAGCAAAACATTATACTTGTGAATTCAAGCGATGTGATTGGTCAAAGTTACTCATTAATATTTATGAACAACATTATCACGTGCAGGAAGTAAAATTGCACAGCTCTACTTCCGGTACACAGGAAACCCAACTAAGGTATTTCTGTCCGTGAAAGGATTTTGTTAGGTTTGTGCAACATATTACAAAATTGTGTGAAGTGTTACAGCTTGTTGAAATATGTCAGTGGTAAATGGCAGGTATGTGTGTGTGTGTGGCGGGGAAGAATCTGAATACAAAGGCATTGAAGCGAGGTCATACGATTAAGCGAGCGCGCCAGAAGTCTGGAGCGTAGAGAGGAAGAGGGGCGTCCTGTGGTAACTAGGTTTGACGAAAAGAAACACAAATTTTGTTCAACTTAATCACCATTCTGAAGCAAGTTGAACCAGCACCCATAAAGAAGCATAACGTCCAGAGTGGAATCACACCAATTGCAGATCAGTGTTTTTTTCTTTTTTCTTTTTTTTAATTAATTGATGCCTAATTACTCCTTGCAATTTTAAATTCATTCATAACGTTTACATTATACATACATACATACATACATACATATATATATATATATATATATATATATGTATGTATGTATTTTTAATATTCAATGTGTATCCTATAGCGAAAACATATATATATTTTTAAATACAGCTTTCCTTGCAAAAAAAAAAAAAAAAATTATTTAATCTTCTGATTTTTCTTGAAAGGAATTATGGGCCATTCGGAAGGGGGATCTGTTACCGGGTTTCTCTTAAATGGAATTATGGGTCCTTCAGAAGGGCGATCTGGTAGCGAGTCTCTCTTGAATGGGATTATGGGTTCTTCAGAAGGGCGATCTGGTACCGGGTTTCTCTTAAATGGAATTATGGGTCCTTCAGAAGGGCGGTCTGGTAGCGAGTCTCTCTTGAATGGGATTATGGGTTCTTCAGAAGGGCGGTCTGGTACCGGGTTTCTCTTGAATGGAATTATGGGTCCTTCAGCAGGGTGGTCAGGTACTGAGTCTCTCTTGAAGGGCAGGATTGTATTCTGGGTTTGTAATCGTCTCAACATCTTATTTGAGTTCCTAATTCAAAACACACACACACACACAAAATCAGTCCATCTTCCAAACCTAGGCCCCTCTCGACCAAACCTTTTAATGGGCTGAGGAGCTCAAGGAGAATTTTTAATCGAGTTTGATTGCCCCATTTCTTTCCGTGAGGGACTGGTTACGAGTTCCTAAATTGTGATGATGACAACACAAAACTGACATAGCCAGAAAAAGCACATCGAGCTACTCGAATGTGCGAAGTTTGGTGTTCATCGGATCAATATCGAATGACTTACAGACATTCAAAAATACAAAGAAATGTATGGTTCCGGACAAAATCCGAACACACCATACGTACATTTTTTTTTTTTTTGTAAATTCTAGCATTTTTGAGCGTCTGTAAGTCGTTTAATTTTGATCCGATCAATTCACCAAGCTTCGGAATTTTATAAATCTTGATGTGCTCTTTCCGGTATGACTTTTGTGTTCGTTATCACACAATTTAGGAGCTCGTACCCAGTCCCTCACGGTATGAAATCAGGCAACAATACTGAATTTTCAAAATGGCGTCTAGCTTAAATTTGAATCAGAAGAGTCAGTCTTTTAGTCGCAGAGCTGCAAGATCACGTATAACTTGTGTTGTGACTAATCATCTTTTGGTCCACCACATTTGCCTTTCCCACACACAGCATAATTATATACAGCTATTAATTCAAAAAAGGACAAAAAGTTGTCGGAACCAAAGGGGATAGACAATACGCCATAGGTCATTACAATACTGACAGTGAGCGAGTTGATCATGTAATTCCTTTATGTCGCCTGTCGCACATTCACCAGTTTCCATACATCGGTTCACTGGTCAAACACAAAGCATTCAGCAGAGGCTCCAAGGTAAAATTTCGCATAATCCTTTGAAACTAAGGCCACTGGACCTTGACGCCTCGCTCGAGAGCCTTGTGTTTGGTCAGTGAACCGCTGTATGGAAAGTAGTGAATTGTCTCGCCGTTTTTTGTAAAAGTTCTGTTTCTCAACTCCGTCACGCTAAATTCTCACCATTCCCTCTCTTACCGTGATGGCCGTCCCTCAGTACCAGGGTGATGTATCAGCATCAGTAACAGAAACAAAGAAGCGTAATTCAGCATAACCATGATGCTCTTGTTTTCTGTCACAGGTATAAAAAGAATTATTTACCTGGAGAAGAAAAAATATATTCAAAAATCTCTTAAAGAAAAATCATACCTCTTTTTAACCGAGCGCGGGGGCCGTACCGTAAGTTATGGACCGAGGGTTTTGACTTTTTCCACTACCTTATGACCTAAGCGTGTAGCCCAAAAACGTGAGTCTGGTGGACCATACCGTAAGTTATGGACCGAGGGTTTTGACTTTTTCCACTGCCTTATGGCCTAAGCGCGTAGCGCGCTGGCCATCAAAAAATGGGAAAAAACGAGGTTCCATGCATAAACGTACGTACGAACCGAGCAAGCAAGGTTAATAAAGTGTGTATTATATTGATAGGCGAAGACATGAAAAGGTTGGGGGTCCGTGCCGTAACTTATGAACCGGAAGTTGGCCAATTGGCTCGCGTGAAATTACCTCGCCACATGATAAAAGTTATCAAACCATCGAGGTTTACCGTCCTCCTGCAAAAATGAAAAAATGAATTCTAGGAGCTGGAAAACTGATCGAGCTACGTTGCAGGTATGGAAATACCACTTAAGTGTAAAAAAAAAAAAAAAAAAAAAAAAAGAAGAAGCATTGCATCCCAAACAAATGCCGCGGCGGCCCATGAATCCGCCCATGAATTCGTGGTCAAGAACAACAAGCGGTAGCGTTTATCAAATGAATAACAGTTTATGACAGGAAAAGTTGTGACATGCGGTTAGATACTTTTTCGAGTCATTTTATTTCGGCGAGCTTGTAGGGCGATAAAATCGAACATAAAAAAGAGAAGTTCTGAATTTACCAAGTAGCTATCAGCGGTCACCCATCCGAGTACTAACCCAGCCCAATAGGCCTTGACTAACTCTCTTGAAAGCACAACGCATTTAACCACTCGTCTATCGATTTCAAACAGTTAGCATATCAATACCAGTCAAAACAATGCACCAGATAGACTAGGTTATTTTTCTCTTTCAAATCGACGTGAACCGTGGTTAGAGCAAGGAGTTGGTCGTATATGGTCTGGGGGCCGGCCAGGCTCTCCCCTGATGCTTCGGCAAAGATTCTCTAACCCCTAAGATGACGGAACGGCACTACAAATCCATACCTCGCCTCAGCTTTCAAGGGAATGTCTCGGGGGTATGGTTAGTGTGTTCACAGACTTTTTGAATAAATTATCGTGGCAGACCCGGGATCGAATCCCGAAAGGGTCACATTTTTAGGGTTTTTTTCTCTCTCCTTTGTTTTTGTTTTTGTTTTTGTTTTTTGTTTTTGTTTTTGTTTTTTTGTTTTGGCCTTTCTTTCCTTTTCAGTGTGAGGTTTTTCCTGTGGCAATTAAGACAACCTTTTTGCCTGAAATGTTAATTTTTGCTCCTCTACACATTATTAAAACCTTACCTTGAGAGAATACATGATTTTTTCTTATTACAAGGGGGATCTTAAAAATTTTCCCAGTATACAAAATTTTCACCTGCGCATGCGCCCCCTCCCTCCAGCCATATATAATGATGCAGCCTTAGATCAACCAACCAACAAATCAACCAGCCTTTTCTAGGGAAGCAGAATAATATATTATGGTCGAATTTTAAATAAACGCCAGGGATGTTTATTCGAACAAATACGATATATTCAGTTTCTACCATCAATTATTCTCGATGATCCAATATTAGTCACGACTGAAATAAAATGACTATCATTTTTAGTAAATTTCGAACTTTTTTTAGCAACAACCGGATGCAAATACACAAATAGCCTCGGGCTGGTGTTCTCTGTCAAGCCAGCTGTACGTTTTGAAAGTGAAGAGGAATAGAAGAAGAAAGAATTCTAAAACTGAAAGAAGAAGATCGTTTGAGGCGTCCTTGTTGGGATCCATCTCACATTGACTGTGTGTTGTGCTTTTTCATCTTTTACTTTCCTTTTCCGTTTGTATCGTTAGCCTATGTTGAAGCAAAGACACAGAAAAAAGGGAAAAAGAAAGAGAGAAAGAAGGAAGGAAGGAAGGAAGGAAGGAAGGAAGAAAGAAAGAAAGAAAAGAAGAAACTGAAGAAGGGAAGAAAGGTCAAAGAAAATGGAAAACAAAGTAAGAAAGAAAAAAAGTAACGAGAAGGGAAGAGGAAAAAAAGAAAGAAAGAAAGAAAGAAAGAAAGAGAACCTAAAGCTTCTATTCTATAGCATATGCAGGTAAAATAACCGAAGCAAATGTAACTTGAAAAATTCCATTCAGTACGTACTATGCTGAAACATTGTTTAACCCCAACGGTTACTATCTGGGGGGATTTTCGGCGAATTCGTAATTAAGATTTCTAACTATAAGCTCATAAAATTCATAACGATAACGGTAAAGGTAAATTTTACCATTTTTACTTAACGTCGGTAGTTCCTTCAGCTACAAGGCTGGTATCAATGGAAGCCGACGATGCGCACTTTACCCCCCTCTCTCCATCAGTGCTCCGTTTTAAGGATATTTAAAGCTAAAGCTACACGGATTAGAGAGAAGTCGAAACAAGTGACTGAGGAACGAACTACGGGTCTCTCGCTTTGCAGGCAGCGTTCTTACCAACTACGCCACACTTGTTCCTAAACAATATCTGGTCTTAGTTACCTTATTTTGGTCTTTGTTCCTTGTTATTCACTTTAGAATGTCAGAGAGAGAATTTCACTATAGGAGATGTATTTTATATATCTCCAGAGTCAATTAACTTCATAATAATTGTTCGTAGGCGAGCAATGAACAAAGCAATCAAAGATATAAACGATAGATAACTGAGTCGTTTGTGAGCTTTACGTCGGCACTCCAAGAGATAGTTAGAGGCGGAAGATCAAATGACTGATGAATATACTCGAAGCAATGAATAGTTGCTAAGCGAATGAATCATTAGTCATTGATTATGATAGTTAATTACTTTTGGTTGGGTTTTTGAATAAAAATTTATTCATAATCTTTGGGTAACTACTTACTTATTTTTTTTCCACAGAAATATTTCTAGATAGTTCAACCCAGCCAAAAAAGTGGTTGAAGTTGGTTGATTGCGAAGGGAATCAGACGAGAGGAACCTGGTCACGAATGAACCACTTTACATCGAGGGTGGTACTACACGACTATTAGTACCAGTTCTTCAAGATAATTAAACAAAAATTGACGGTTTCTAATTATTCTCATTGTCTTACTTTTTCACCCCTTGATGCACATGTATATTGCACATATTATAATTAATTATCTATGCTAATTAACTATCTGCTTAGGCATGGGATCCATGGTGAAAGTACACATAAATGTAGCTGTTCTTAAAACGTTTTATTGCAAATCAAACACTTTTCTACAAAAGAATTAAAAGAAAAGTACGGAAAAAAAAGATAAGTTCCAAGAAAACTCACTAGACAATGACACCACAATGTATAGATCTACGAGTACTTAAGCCTAAATACCATACACAAGCTTGTAATTACCACACATATTGAGAATGGTATGTACTCAAACTATACAGTCTAAAGCAGCCATTACCACTCGTAAAGACAAGGGCCCTTGAACTATTCTATGGTAAAAGCCCACACTGATCAGAAAGATAAAACATGGTTTCAATAAACCGAATCATCTATCTTGAAATACGCAGTAATTGACAGCCTACATTCACATAGCTACCAATCGCACTTCAAATCGTTTGTCACATATCTTTTTAACTCGATAACTTTTCTAATAATCATCAGTTCTCTAGTAGGGGAAAGTACCGGCTTTTTTCAGCAATTTTTTTCATTCAACATTTCTTGGAATTATTTTCAAAAATAAAGTAACAAAATTTGATTAGGAATGAAAAAAATTTTGTGGGATGAAATTGAGGGTTTATTTTTCGTGCCTATTGGTTTCCTATTTCAAATTTTTGGATATTTTCCCGCCGTTTTCTAAAACAACAACAACAACAACAAAACTTCCCGTGGACCACGACTTTAGGCGTAATGTTTCCCATTTCAAACGTCTTGAGGTTACCCAGGTCCCATAGGTTTTCTATCCTTTATCTTTATCTCAAGCATTACCATTAAACAAAGAAATAATACCCAAGGGGATGACACGTGATCTGAAATGGGGAAATACCAGGCCAGGTTTAAGGCTATTTCTAAAATCAGTCTTATAGCCAGTAAATATCTAAAATAAGTTATTTTTTTGTCTAAATTACTTTAACGGGCTTAACTGTTTACGTTGCGTATAATCATTATCATTACATCAAATAAAATATAAATTCTAAATAACTGAGTCTTAAAGCAGCGCTCATCTATTGTGTGAGTAAAACAACTACTGGAGCCAACGGTTGAAAATTCGAAATTAGCTTTTGAAAAAAGGAAAATTTTGCCAGCAAAAGACAATTTTTCCGTGTGGAAATTGGATTGGTAACTACTAGATTCTGTTCCTGTTAGACCGTCAGGTGATAAGCAGTGTTTTTTTCCCCCCGCTCGATAAAAATGTATTTATGGCCTCAAAAACAACCTAAAACCACTCTTTGCATAATGCAACACTTTCTTACAAAAATAGTCTTTCCATAACCGATAAAAAGAGGGCGAATTTTAGTAAAAGAAATTTGATATTTACAGGACGACAACTATGCCTTTAAACTGGCACTAAACTTAGACAAACTAACGATGAAAACAATTCAACATGAACAAATTCTCTTGATTACAATTCTGAACAAAAATTAGAAATAAAATGTACTATAATCAATGACAATAATCAACAAAGAGCTTGTCTGCTTGGTCTTAGTTAGAAGTATATTTTGAACATTTTCAAAATATCCCTCCAAAATGAATAGTTCTCAAGAAATACTGTGATTAAAATGTTGTCGTACGTACTTACTAAGTACTGCTTGGTCGTGTGATCACCTTCGACTAGGGTCTATGTACCAGCTCCAAACTCTAGATGAATGTATTTTCAAGTAAGTGTAGAAGCGGTCTTTATCACCAAGGACATGTACGTGGGTAGTTGCCATGGCGACAGGGGACCATAGCAACCAACCATCATGCTGAAGTTAATGAAGTCGAATGTACGAGCAGGACTTTATTTAACTACAAAATGTAAATAAATCGTCATTATTTTCATACAATGAAGCTGGTAAAGAATCAAAAAGGTGGACCGACCAAATATATATGAATCAAAGCGTAGAGAAATTCACTATCCAAATTTGTTTCTTACGAAAAATGTTAAGAATAGGATCGCTTTCTAATCCACACTTTCCTGAATCGAGCGGAGGACTAGGTTCTAGTCGAGTTCGAAAAGCCTCTATGGATTGTCTGGAGGGAGAGAAATTACAAGGAATAAGAGGAAAATGAATATAGACGAGTGTTGTTCGAATTGCTTAAAGGACTGGATGTTCAGGATCAATAACACAATAGACTTCCTCTTGTTCTTAGTTTTGCTTTGTTTTTGTTTTTGTTTTTGTTTTGTTTTTGTTTTGTTTTTGTTTTGTTTTGTTTTGTTTTGTTTTTTGTTTTTTCTCCTTCAAAGAAAGAAAGATAAAATCGAAGATAAAAAAAAAAAAGAAAAGTTCTGAATTCACCAAGTAGCTTTGATTGATCACCCATCAGGGTACTAACCCAGCCCAATAGGCCTTGACTCACTGCAGTGTTGAAAGCACAGCGCATTAAACCACTCGTCTATCGATTTCAAACAATTAGCATATCAATACCAGTCAAAACAATGCACCAGATAGACTAGGTTATTTTTCTCTTTCAAATCGACGCGAACCGTGGTTAGAGCAAGGGGTTGGTCGTATATGGTCTGGGGGCCGGCCAGGCTCTCCCCTGATGCTTCGGCAAAGATTCTCGAACCCCTAAGATGACGTAACGGCACTTAATCGCCGGTCAAGCTCGGAAATCCATACTGCGCCTCAGCTTTCAAGGGAATGTCTCGGTTAGTGTGTTCACAGATTTTTGAATTCGATTACCGTGGCAGACCCGGGTTCGAATCCCGAAAGGGTCGCATTTTCTTTTTTTCTTTTTCTTTTTCTTTTTCTTTTTTCCATTTTCTTTTACCTTTTCTCCCTCTCTTTTTTCCTTCCTTTTTCTTTTCTTTTTCTTTTTTTTTCTTCGTGTGTGTGTGCATGTGTATGTGTATGTGTGTGTGTGGTTTTAAATGCGGCAATTAAGACAACCTTTTTACCTTAAGTTTTTGCTCCTTTGCAAAGTAGCCATCTCGACCCTCAACAGAATCACACACTGTCCTATTGATTTTCTAGAAATTTTTGCTCCTGGAATGTCTTCTCTTAGAATATCGTTTTCTTTGGACACGTTTAAATTCTCTGAACCCAGTCCTGGAGGAAGGCGAATTTGATGAATTCTCGCTAGGCCGTTTTGAGTATGCGCCCGCCCTATGAAGATTGTAAATAATATAAATAATTTATTATTAATTATCTGTCTGTCTGTCTGTCTGTCTGTCTGTCTGTCTGTCTGTCTGTCTGTCTGTCTGTCTGTCTGTCTGTCTGTCT
>JAAAQI020097775.1:0-33119 GCA_011800005.2 Stichodactyla mertensii | reverse complement strand
GTGCTGTAAATACTGAATGTAGTGGTAGTGTGTGTGGAGCGAACCTCACGGAAGAGCCCCTCACGGGGAGTGATGGTGTAAAATATGTTTTTAAAAATATGCGTTCATAGTCCTTTTTGGAATTGTACGTTTTGACTTTATAGTATTTTTAAGGGGGAATTACAAATATTATAATGAATTATGTGTAGGAGGGGTGGATTTGTGTAGGTGGGAGGAGCTGGAATTATAATGCTTCTATCAGTAGCTTCCCCCTGGGGGTGACCCCTGGGGACCCAGGAGGATTTGTCAAAATGCTTTATCAAACCTCACTGAATTCCCATGGGTTTGGGACCTAGAACAGGAATGAGAAATTCCCCACCTCTATGAAAAGGATCTGATCAACCTTTTGTCAGGAGGACTTTTAACTAGTGGCGAATAAAGGTATAAAATCGATCATGAAAACATTGAAAATTTTAAAAATATTGCTCTAAACACATTTAGAAATAGACCAACACTATTTTAATACAAAAAGGTGGCAAAATCATGAATATAAATATCCCGTGAAAATATTGTAAAAAACTGTAAAAAGGTTGACTCACCTTTCACTCTTCCATTTTTGATAGTGAAGGAATCCACCTTGGAAGATACCGCTAACCAAACATATACCCCAGGGTAGGCCTGTGGGTTAAATCTATAATATCAGTAGTAAAAAAATCCCCCACCCCCTCAGGGAAAAAAATGCCAATACAAACTTGACAAATACCCCTCACTTCCCGTGGGTGCACTGGGGGTCACCCCAGGGGGAAGCATAAGTGGGAAGGGTTTGCAATGTTGGGATTAAGGTTGGTATAAAGTTTATATATAATAGTTTTAATTTCCGTAGATGATAGGTAGACAGGTGTCCTTTAGTTTACTGTTTTATAAGCTAGAAAATTTCAACACATCAATAAAGTTATTTTATATTTATTATTATTGTTATTGTTGCTGTTGTTATTGTTATTATTGTAGTTGCTGTATTTGATGTTGCTTGAAACACTATCATGCATCTACTGTAAACGGGTGGAACTTATTGAGTACAAGTGAATTAGATCTCATTGTATTGTAATGAATATTTGTGTTTTTCTTTAGATTTATCAGAACTAGCTCGAAGTGCTAAAACACATTGTGAGCTTTCAACTCGAGTAAAACCCACTCTAGGAGATGTAAAGTTGGCTCTGATAGATATTGGTGTGTAAGACATAAAATGTTTTGGCTTAACCTTCAAAATGAAGAGTTTAATGCCTTATAACAAATCCTGCATTCTGATTGGCTAAGTTATAGTGCTTCTACTAGTACTCTAGTCCTCCCCCCCCCCCCCCCCCCCCAAAAAAAAGTATTTAAAATGATGCTGTTTGGACATCATCAACTAGGACATATTCAGGCCTGTAGCCAGGAGGGGTGCACAGGGTGCATTCGCACCTGCCACAGGCACTGAAGATCCACATTCTGTGGAAAGTTCTGTGACCACAAATCATGCATGTTTTATTCTTTATCAATACTTTGAGGATAATTTTTATTCTTTGCATTTGTTAAATCTTTTCTCCAGGAGCTGATCTTGATTCTATTCCAACATATGCTAAAAGAAATCACAGACTAAATTTAACAAATCGTAAGTAAATTATATTTCTATTGAATAAAAAAGAATCTGTCTGGCTTTAATTTATTGTGGCACAGGGGAGTTGGCAAAATTTCTCTAGAAGCTGATCTTGATTTGATTCTTACATGTTTGGTTATAATTAGGGCATGTTTTGGTAATTATATATTTCAGCTTTAAAATCAAGAGTAACTCCAGCACCCAAAGCACTAGAAGCTGGTCATAAACAACCTCGCCCTGCTTATATACCTCCTCACTTACCAGCATTTCCAGATCCACACTCCTACGTAAAAACACCTGTAAGTTTATCAAAATATTCAACTACAGTATATACAGTATATGTGTGTTATGGCATGTTTTGAAAATGGAAAATATCAGTTTTTGAGTGACTTTGAAATTACTTTTGATATAAAGGCACAACTTTTGGCCAACAACATCCAACATTGTTAGGCCCGATATGTTGGGAGCATTTGAACACCATGTCGCGTGTTGTTGGGACTTGTTCAGTTGTTGTTGGGTGAAGTTTGAAATGAGTCAACCTATAGAGAACAAGTTCCAATATTTCTTTTGTTTTGCAATCATCAAGGTGTAGCCTAACAATGTGTGTTGCATTCATTTGGACATGATTTTGAGTATCATGTCCAACAATGTTGGACTTGCACACATCAAATACACATTGCATCCATGGAAATTTCACAAAAACAAGCACATTTCCAGACATTGTTTGGACTTGTTGGGTCCATTTAAACACAAACACCAACACTTAACTAACAACTGCCAACAACATTGGATGTGTTGGGCTAATGTGCACAGGTCTTAATGTTAACATAATGTGGGGGAGTTAGCAGCTATATAAATCTGGTTTTTTTATTATTATTATTATTATTGTATTTAGTAAAAACGCTAACGCGCAAAAGTTATGACGTTTCGACATCTCCGATGCCATTATCAAGTAAAGTGAAATAAAATGACTGAATATTTACATAAGTATGTGCTTATCAAAACAATAGCATATTGCTCAAAGTCAAGTGAAAACTTTTGCATGCACTGAGTCGGATTGGACTCAGTGTGTGATAATGACATCGCAGTTGATAATGACATCGGAGATGTCGAAACGTCGTAACTTTTGCATGTTAGTGTTTTTACTAAATATTATAACTAAAGTTAGTCTTATACGTATTATTGTACTATTAATATGTGATACTTTATTAACTCTCAATAGCTACAAGCATCATTGTGTTGAATGTAACTTTCCCTACCCCACTCCCTCTTGTGGTGGTTTTGGTCACTGTCAACCCAACCCTCCCACTTTGTATAGTAGTACAGTTTGATTAACTTTTACTACATTTCTCAAGACTGTTCGGCAATCATGTGAAGAATATAAAGCAGTAAGGGAGAGATATGCCAGTCAACGCAAAGAAATAGAGCAAGGATTAGCTAAGTATGCCATAATATAACTAAACACAGATAAATACAGTATGTTATTTTGCTATGATAATGTGGATTAAATTTTGGAGACATGATACTATGTATATAATGTACATATACCATATATTTCGCACCGGGTGTAAATTTTAATGCAAAATAAGAGAGAAAGGAAAAAAAGGATGAAACAAGAAAGAGAGAGAGAAAGTATTACATGTATACAAATGTAGTTTGGGGAAGAATCATTTGTTTTTATAATGATATTAAGTGTTAATGATTTTTTCCAGATTTCTCGCAAAGACAGCAGAACAAAAGGCAGCAGTCTGTCCAGGCCTTGAAAATGATTCTGCATGTTTATGTAAGCATCTTTTAGTTTAATCTTACCTTTTCCTCAATTATTTTGAGATCCAGTTTCATTTTTTGTACCCACATACATTGTTGGGATGTCACAACAGACCACTGCTTAGTCAACTAAGGCATCTGTAGAGTGAGGTCATAGCTAAGGGGGTGCTGGAAAGGGGGCCAGAAAACTTCTTCTGCATCAGGGGAACCTCTGTGACTAACCAGATGAGGTCTGGGGGATCCCAAAATGAAAGGAGAACTGTGGCCATTAGATGGTTAGTTTTTAAACAAACTACTCCTTTGTTTCATGTTTTCAGTAATAATGGACCCACCTCCACCTCTTCCGTATCTCCTCGCCATTGTTGGCTGTGAAGAAGATGAAGATTTTGAAAGTGGCAATGAAGATGTAAATGACAAAAATGATACTTCAAAAGCTGACAAATCTGTCACTGTGTCAGATGTAATGGACAATCCTTTTATTCGGCCTGCTAAGAAATCTCGAAAAGGGAGAGCCAGTTGATAATTAAAAGTTCATGAGAGCCAATGTGATTTGTCTAGTTGGTGTGAGGAAAGGGGAAGAGGTGCAAGCCTTCAGGGAGAAGTTATTTTCCTTGCTGGAGCTTTCCATTGAGCTTCTGGTTGACATATGACCTATTGGGTAAAAACAGATTTTCATTGCAATGGATAATATTATTGTTTGTACCCTAGTGAGACCACAGTGCACCTTGTTTGTCTAACTGACAATTGGTATACAAACCAGTTAGGAGTATGAAAAGTTTGTTTTCTCTGCCCCACTGGGGGGGGTTAAGGGTACAGGAAAATATGCACACTATAGGACAGAGAAGAAATAAAGATAAGTGTAAAGCAGATTGAAATGTTTCTCTTAAAATGCTGAAGAAAGACATCCATGAACTCAAAAGAGAGGCCATGCAGTGTTCATTGCAGGAAAGGCAATTTTCTAAGAAGTTCAGAAATTTGTTTTGGTGGAGGTATTTACAGGACACAGAGAGATACTAAAGTTACAAAAAGAAATGCTCTTAGCATGTTATCTTGGCCACAGCCATAATTGAGATTTATTTTTAATGTGAATATAGTAAATAAGCAATAAATAAAAACCCCATTTTTAATTCATGCATTCATTTTAATTCTGTGGGCCTTGTATTTGTTTATTCCAACCACTGTAAAAATACATATCTGAATGAATTTAAATGCAAACAAAATACCTGTCTACTCATTCATTTATTTTTAAAAGCTCGTAAGAGAATCTTCACACTTGAAGGACAGGCTAGCAATCAAGGAGGAAAAAAACGTTTTATGTAAACATGGCCAATAGCCTATCAGAGAGTGCCTAGTATTTTAACTATTGTATAAATGGAAATACCAGTATGTCACACCTTGAAAGTTCTATACATGTAGATAGCAGTGCTAATTTTAAAACTTCTGAAATCACAAGTTGTTGAAATTCATCATTAGTTTTATATGGTTGACCTCCCTATTGTTAAAAACCACCTAAGTAAGTCAAAAAATCTCAAGTATTAAACCAAGCAAGCTGAGTTGTCAAGTAATCTAAGCACCCTAAGTAAGTGAAGCACCTCAAGTAATCCAAGCACCTTTAGCAAGATAAGGGAGCCAAGAACCTCAAAGCAAGTTCAAGGACCTCAAGTAAACCAAGCACCCCAAGTATGCTAAGCCTATTTCAAAGTAAGTGAAGCATCTCAATTAAGTGAAGCACTTCAAGTAAGTCAAGCACCTCAAGTAAGCCCAGCACTGCATGCACTCCAAGTAATTGAGGCACCTCAGGTAAGCTCAGCATTTAAAGTAAGTGAAGCTCCTCAAGCAAGCCAAGGACCAGATAAGTGAAGCACATCATGTACGTGAAGAAGTGGAAGTAAGACGGCTACCGATTCAATGAAAAGAACATATAGATAAAAATAATAGTACCATTTCATGGGGCATACACGAAGTATTAACCAGAATGACAGAAGTTGTCGAAGAAAAGAATAAAATATTCGTCAAAAATATACCTTTAGGAACAACGAAGGTAGGAATGAATGTATTGATAGCTTTTATAAGTACGTGTGGTGATTTAGGATGCGATAATATGAAAGATTGAAGGAAAGAGTCGAGACTTTTTGTCTGAACAACACGTGAATCACTGTCAGTCAGATTTTTGCTTAAGATTTCTTTGATTACGAGTATAGATTCGTTATATAAAAGTGCCAAGCACAAGAGAAGTGTAGTGTCAATAGTTTATGTGCTTAGCAGCCAACCAAGTGAATCGATGACTCATAATCAATCGCTTTCCATATTTTATGTATGCCTTATTTGATTCAGGGACCACAGAGCTTGAGGGGCTGCCTCAACCAGGACTCCTCGCCCTCCCCTCCCCCCCTCACTTCACAATTGGTATTTATCAACTGTATGGATATATGACGGCTCTGTAATTCCTTCAAAAGTCTACTCAGGGGTTCTGTGTAATTTTTCCAGGCAAATCAATTCCATCAGGCATGTGTCAACCATACACCATACAGCCAATTATACTGTATGGTGTATAATATGAATCAGTCAAAGTTCTAATTTTTCACAGTGATATCCACTTTTATATTTCATTTTATTTTTCAGGAAGACATTATCAGGCTGTTCAGTAATGTAGGACATGTATGTGACATCATATTACCTAAACCTAAACAAGGCTATATTAAAATTTATGGGTAAGTCCTTGAATTTTCAAAATTTCTTCCAGGGTCTTAGAAACAGACACCTGACCTGTATATACATTCTTGGCAATTTAATCTTAGGAACATGTTACTTTATACACTTGTCATTTTAAAAAAGCAAAAAGGCTGCCTCTGTGAATTATCACTAAATGCTGCTTAATAAACCTATATTGGGGCTTTTTTTCTATTCATGCACTAAACTTGCATGATCAGACCAGTACTTAAGTAGGAGACACACTGTGCAAGATTACATGCAGCATTACTTGCAACAGGAGTGTTGCAGCATCTGTCCACCCCTGATGTTGCAGTGTCTGTCCATCCTTGAAACTTGTTACATGCAACATTGTGCACAACATTTCAGGAATTGAACCTGGGGGGTACTCCCCTATATTTGCTATACAGGTATGTGCCGCCAAACAGGGTATGGTTTTCATCAATTCTACTCTGGAACAGGGTATGAATTTCAGTGATTTTACTCTGGAACAGGGTATATGAAATCAAGCTCTCCCCTCTCTGGAACAGGGTATCTATAATATGGCATAATTACATTGAACACCATGAAAGACTTACACATATTTACTCTGGAACAGGGTATGGTTTTCAGTGATGTTACTCTGGAACAGGGTATGAATTTCAGCAATTTTACTCTGGAACAGGGTCAAGGTTCAGAGAGCTTGGCATCACATCCCTACCTAAACGGGCAAGAGTACCCCCCGGGGAGTTGAATCATGCTCTACTTCTGCAATGCCATGATGTTGCATGATTTTGTTTCAATGTGTGTCACTCCAATTCAATATTTGTTGTGTGCAATATTGGATCATGAAAGCTCCAGCTGTTCTGGTATCGTGGCCTGTCAGGTTTCTTGGATTTGGATGTGAGCAGGCAACCTTAAGAAAAAGGTCTATACCCTTCCTCCAAATCTGCCTCTGGTGATATCTCAATTCTCTGTAGTCTTTAATGTGCAGCTTGTACTACACAACCATAGTAACTGTAGCTTTCAATGTGTTATTTTGTGCCCAGGTTTGTGACATTTGGTGATGAAAAGGATGTACCAAAAGCTATCTCTCAGTACAATAACTTTGAGTTCTGTAACAAACAAGGCAAAAGAAGTGTGTTATCCATTGTACAAGCATACCAAAAGTAATGTATTAAGAATTTGATAGGAACTAGGGACTGTTCGTTATTTAGAGGACTGGTGAATTTTGAGTTTTACTTGGCGCATGAATTTTGGTGACCCCTCCCCCCAAATTTCCCATTGTCTCTCTTAGCCCCCTCTTTTGTGGAGTCTAAAAAATGCTGACCACCCCCCATACACACACACTTTTTGCACCAGCCCACTCTTTCTAAATAATGACCCATCCCTTAATTTAATTGTACATTTTGAGAAATAATCTTGAGCAGAATTCATAAGTGAAGGGAAGGGTCTGGTTTGGATGACTTGTTTTCTGGATCCAGCTTGTTGGTGTATTTTTTTCTGTTTTCTTTCCTTTCCTTTCCTTCACTTGCATCAGGTTTCCTTGTTTGTTTGTGTCATTGTTCATATTTTTTTGTTTTGCACTTTATACCATTTGTGAAACCAGAATTGTACAAAACAATTCCTTATAAGTCTTACTTCTGCTTTTCTTCATCCAGAGTTTCAAAGTTGTCTTTGAAGCATTCAGAATCTTCTTCATCATGGTCCCTTAGCAGTCATGAGTCAGACAAGGTATATAATCAAGGGACCTGTTATTAATTAGAGTGGTAAAGGCTGGTACATTTTTCATTTGAGGTGCATGTTTTTGAGAGGCCCTCTCTTTTCCTTCATATACTACAGAAAACTTGTTGCCCCCACATAATATCTTACATCAATTGATATGATCCCCCTCAAAGACCTGAACAGATTTTTGTGACCCTCCCCTCCCCCCATAATATCTTACATCAATTGATATGATCCCCCTCAAAGGCCTGCAGAGATTATTATGACCCTCCCTTTTGAGTTTGCAAAAAATATGACCCATTTGCACCAGCCCTCCCCCTCTAGTTAATGACTGGTTCCTAACCATCATACACAGTACATGAGGAATCTGGCATACTCAAGAAAGATTCTTGACAAGACAAAAAATTTGTTTTAATTAAACATTGCTGGCAAAACAAGCAATACTTTCTCACCACATGGAAGCAAGCAAACAAGCATAAAACAAGCAATCATGCCAAGTTTGACAGTGAGACCTAGCACTTGCACTATAGTTATTAATCTTAATGATTAAATCCTTAAGTGTATGAAAGCAAACACATCAAGTACATCTGGCTGTCCAGCTACATCTTCTCAATAATTTAATAATTTAATAATAACTTAATATTTATATTGCATGTGTTAGATAGGAAGATGCTCACATGCACATAAAGATCTCAGATAAAGCTATAATACATTTTGAATCTTAAAGAGGGGTTTCATTTATTATGATGTAGAGGAAGGTTGGAAAATTATGCAACATGGGTTCCCAATATTTCATACCTCCCCTAATACCCCAAGATTTCAGTCATACTTCAGCCTCACACTTCTGCAGCATAATAATCAAGACTTTTTCAATCTATAACCTACCTCTCCCTCAATTTTGCCAACCCTCCTATGACATAAATAACTGAAAGCTCCCTGATCTCATTAAATTGCATACACCTTGTCCTCATCTTAGTTACACTGACTCTTTTTTCAGGAATCAGTAGAAAGTAATGAAAGTTTAGAGTCAAAATTAACAGAATTAGAGCAAGAATGGATCAAGGAAAGAAATTATTTATTACAGATTATAGAAGAAAATGATAAGAAAATCAAGGAACTTGAAGAGGTGTGTATCACTGGTATGTGATCTTGAAACTAGTTATGGAATTATTTCTGTCATTCAGAATTTAAAAGAAGAAAAATGGACCTCTTTACTTTGGGCATAATGTTTTCCCATTTCAGATTACGTGTCATCCTCTTGGGAATAAGATTCTTTGCTTGAGGCTCATACATCTTAATTTATCTTCTCAAGCATTAACTAAGATAACAAAGAAACAATACCCAAGGGAATGACACATGGTCTGAAATGGGAAAACATTATGCCCATACCACACTAAAAAGGTCTGTTTTAACTCTTGAATAAAGTTTCTCTCACATTTCAATGTATTTATTTCCAAGTTTCTGAACGACTGGTCCATCAACAATCATGAAAACATTGAGAGTATAGCTGAATTATTAGCAAAAGTATAGATTGGTTTTCATTAACCCAATTAAAACAAAGTGTACTAATTAGAGTGTAATAAAGTGTAATAAAGAGTAGTAGTAATCTTAGTTCCAGACTCGCAGTTATTGGAACTGGAACTGATAACCATTATAATATCTTTTTACTCAAAACATTATGCATTTAATAAAGACACAGGACGACTTTCATACAAAATGCAAGTCCATCTCGTAGAATTAGTCTACTTGTTATTGACACAAATGCAAGAGTTTTGGTTTACTGTTGGAGGTCTAATGAGAACTAAAGTGTATTAAAGGGTATTACGCTAAAGTGGGTTTCACGGGTTAATGAAAACCACTCTAATTCTCTTACATTACATGTATGCTTTACTATAGAAAAATGCTGGAGGAAATGAAGATGAGTTACTTGATCAGAAGGTAAGTAAATTAAGTCATTTGATCTTTTTGTAGTGATTTTTTACAGATTGTTCCCTATTTTTGATTTTCATTGTCAAAACAGTAAAGTGTCCTTGGGAGTGAATAGACATCGGATGGTCGTCACGGTGACATGCTATCCGTCCTTTCACACCTGCACAACCAAAAAAGTCTAAAAATTAGTTTCAAAAACTTTCAAATATGTGAAATGTTGATCTCCAGTAGAATGATAGTCAGTAAATTGTCTTAGAGAGGTTTTAGATGGGTTGTGACGTTGCTTGCGACTTTGCTTGCAACGGGTAAATAAGGTGTCCAGTCCAGCCGTAAAAGTAGAAATCGTTTCTAAGTCTGTGACGTCACCGTCGACGTCGCGTGCAACAGTTGCACGGGTGGACACACGGTGCGATTTCCCCGTTGCAAGCAACGTCACAGGGAACATCGAATGGTGTGTCCGAGCCTGGACAGTACTAACAGTACAGCATTTCATGGGAGTACGTCATGGGAAAGAGTAAATGTTACCATTTATATTCAATATATTGCAGCCATTAGACAACCTCTACATCATTACTGGTCATTCCTTCATGTAGGAGCATGCGAGTTGCTACGAAATAGAAAAACAACATGATAATAGCAATGGAAAAAATTGAAATTACAATACATTGTAGTGGAATGAATATTCATCTGCATTGGTGGATTAGATTAGGAAAACAATTCAAACTTTAGTACTCAGTACAACGTAAAAAGTACATTTACGTTTAAGGAGCTTTCGACTCGTTCTAGAGTCTTGAAAATGAAACTGATGGAGCCCTTGCATTCCTACACGAGTACCTTTCGCAAGAAAGATGGTCCCTTAATATCAAGATTTTCCGGAAGCCTACTCGTACTGATCAGTACCTTAATTGGGACTCCAACCACCCCATCTAACGCAAACTTAGTGTAGTAAAAACACTTCACCATCGTGCTAGATCGATTGTTTCTGATAAGGAAGACCAGGAAACTGAACTTACAACATGTCATATATGATGCAGTGCTGAAAGATGGCTACCCTACGTGGGGTCTAGACTCTGTGATTCAATTCTATATAGCGCGCAAGCTTTCAATCAAACCCCCAATAAAGTATACATTTTCTGAAAGCTGAATAAATGTAATAAGTTCTTATTTCATTAGGTAGAAAAATTAGGAATTTATGACTCCAAAATTTTTTTCAAGTCTCGGCAAAAACAATTTCTGAATGAATAAATGTAGAAACTATTCCTTTTTCTGGTTTTGTAAAATAAATATTTCCATTTTGGTTAGAGCGAATTATTCAAATTTTCACATAGGTCTCTTCGTGGAGTTCCACGTCAGCCGGTATTGATCTTAATAAAAAGATGTTTACTCTCTTCTGAGATCACGAGAAATAACTTGTCAAAAGTGTGTCTCCGATTTTTGATTTTTAGTTCCGTTATTCTGTTATACGTTTCTAAAGTTACAACGCCGCTAAAATAGTTGTATCCGATACGAAATAGACGATAACTTTGGAATGAAACAAAAAATCGAAAATCGGAGACACGCTTTTGACAAGTGATATCTCGTGATCTCGGAAAGAGAGTAGACATCTTTTTCAGATCGAGACGCGTGTCAGGACTAATCTTTCACCTTCTGCAGTCACGCGATCTCGGGGTATATAAACCTCAAGATCATGCGTCAGTGGCGGATCCAGGATTTTACAAAGGGGAGTTCCGTTTCTTAAAATATCCCAACTGTGTATAGCCTATTGTCTAGTCGTTGTTTGACGATATTTCTGTTATCTAAAAAAATCAAACCCTCAAGGGGGGTTCCATGGAACCCTTGGAGCCCCCTCTGGATCCGCCACTGTGCGTGAATGCACAAAGTTTAAAGCGTGATCAAGACTCTAGATAGAGTCGAAAGCTCGTGAAACCTAAATGTACGTTTTACGTTGTACTGAGTACTAAAGTTTGAATTGTTTTCCTAATACAATACATTGTTCCTACATGAAGGGATAACCGAGATACTAGTTTCAAAATCAACTGCCTACAAATACAAACTGATCATAAAGGCAAAATAGGATCAGCTCCCTGATTAGATTTCTGTACGAATAGCAAAAAGAGTCAGTGCACCGTTACCATAAGAATAAGTCGCTGTAATGAAAACCGGCTTGGGCTTCCTGTGGTCTGACTAGATATCTGTATTAATGATTTTCTTTCATGTAGGAGAAGAAACTTTTGGAAGAACTGGAGATTCTCCCAAGAAAGGTAAATTCATATAGCAAGAGAGAGATTCAGGAAACCGTTTAATTTTATGGGCATAAAGAGTGAAGGGTCACCAGATACTTTTTAAAGAAGTGTCCACGGTTGACTGTGTGATCGCTCGTAGGACGCCTTCGATGAAATTATCCTTATTCTCTCAGTGTTTCTGTCGGCTGTTTTGCTTTCTTCTTGTTGTAAGTGTTGTATAAAAGTACGATAGTTTCACGTGGCATGTCCTCTTATTTTCAACGGCTTGCCTCATCAAATCGTCAAAATCTTTTCCTATTTCAGATCACGTCATTCCCCTGGGTTGTATTTCTTTGTTTCTTGGTAACGCTTGAGAGTACAATTATACCCAAGAGGATGACGCGTGGTCTGAAACTGGAAAAAACATACGCCTAAAGTACAGGAGTCCATACAGTGCGCCTTTGTGCAAATGGTTTCTTCAGTGAGTTGTTAGGATGTGTAGTTCAAGGGACTTGGCATTAAATTAGCGGGGGGAGGGGGAGGTGCAAATAACGGGAGGGTCATCATTTTTTATGTACCTCAGAGGGGGAGGGGTATCAAAGATTGTGTTTTGGGGTGGGTGCACTTTTTCTTAGTATCCATTGGGGGGAAAGGCCTGATTACCTCTTGCATCTTGCATGGGGAGGGGCTGGGGGGGAAAAAACATAAAAGAAAAGTGGAATGCACCCCCTTCTCTCACTACAACAACAACAACAACTTTATTTATTATGCTATCTTATGCTCTACTATAGATATATTTACAAGAAAGAAAGATTTTCATATAAGAATGAGGATCTACTGCTACCTAAAAATAGCTATGCTAATCGAGTTAGGTAGCATGGGTCAGTCAGAAACTGTCACTAATATTTACAATCATAAGAGCAGCAAATTAAACTAAATAGATTACTAATAAATTAATTAAATTTTACTAAAATGAGAAAATAAATAAGATGAAATAAAACGAAAATAAACCACGGGCGAAGAGTAAAGTGTATCAGGGTAATTAGCATGTGTTCAATATTTGATTTATTATTAGTTTTTTGAAACTATATCCTCTTGTTGTTTTATACAGTTTTTTTGGGGTGGGTGCACTTTTTCTTAGTATCCATTGGAGGGAAAGGCCTGATTATCTCTTGCATCTTGCATGGGGAGGGGGTGGGGAATAAAACCATTATAGAAGAAAAGTGGAATGCACGCCCTTCTCCCACTAAATAATAATAAGTCCCTAGAAAATTGGTGGTGTAGTCCAAGCTATTATGATATACATATTTGAACGTAGGTTGAAACACTGAAAGAAGAAATAGAAGTTCTGAAGCTGAAAGTCAAACTGAAGGTAAAGCATGGATGTTCTATTGTTGCTCCAAACTTGTGACAAAATCTTGTCGAACTAGAGTAAAGCTACTTGGAGATATTCACGAAAATGTCAGTTTTTCTGCTGATCAAAATATCACCTCTCCCAAAGAACAAGGCATTATATCTCAAAATCGTATTCACTGAATTTTGGTCACATTTGATATTTTGTTTTTGGCCCCAAAAGAGCGTGTTTACAAAATATTGAGCTTAAAAACAGATAGATGTCCTTATAATGAAAGAAATAAAAAGTTTTTTCTGCTCTGTCATAAGTCCATGTTTTCTGGTTAAATTGTAGGAGCTCGAGAAAGAACAGCACCAGATACTGGGTGAATAACGACTCGGACACCACAAGACTAAAGTCAAACTGGCGCAAATAAGAGTGACTCACGACTCTTTTCTTTGTTGTCGTCTTTCATTGTATTATGGGCTTCCTGTGCTTTTTCTTCTGTGGCGTATTTCCGGGTCTATTTCCGGGAAGCACAGCTAAAATAAAGCCAGAAAAGTTATATCTAATTTACCTTCCACCAGCAACAATACATTTCTTGCAACAATTCCTGGCATGACGAAAAAGATTTCAAAAATCTTCACAAAGCTTGTCAAATCTTCACAAAGCTTGTCAAAGCTTTTCGTTTGTCATAAAAAATCCTAGAGGTGCACCCCCTCAAAACAATCCTGGAGGTGCACCCCTTAAAAAATCCTGGAGGTGCACCCCCTCAAAACAATCCTGGAGGTACACCCCCTTAAAAAAATCCTGGATCCCCTTGGGCAGGGGTATCGAAAACTCCTCAGCTGTCTTCTTCAGTATAAAGTCAAAATCTAAAATATCGAATATACTTAATTAAATGGGATGAAAAACTGTGTAAATAAACCATTTCATGATCTATGCGTGCGTCTAGTTAGTCTGACTATCAACACTCCCTCTTCAGACCTAACATCTCGTCAAGGTGTATTTACAGTGGTGCACTACTATTGTGCCTCTTTCGTTCGTAAATATTACGGGTGTACACCCACCCCCACTCCCCATAAGGGTGCCCTTCGGACTGCCATAGTGCCCCTTTTAAGGGTCCGGATCCGTCCCTGGCTTAGAAATTTTTTTTGTACGGCTTAAAGTTGATGGAAAGCGACGCGATCACGGAAGATGAGACCGTCCAATTATTTATCGCCTTGCAAGATTAGCGCATAGCGTTTTCGAAGATGCGTAAACCAGTGTAACGATCATGAATTCCATACGCAAACATGCAGGATTCAAGTGTCTTTGCTTAGTTTGCATGTGTCGAAACATGTTCTAGGTTGCGCTACAACCGCCGCTGGAGGCATGTGATCTATGCTTCACATACACGCCATTTCTCTTGGTGGCTAGTAGAAATCATAGAATAGCCCACTTTCGATATTTGGTTGAGTGATTACACACAATAAGAACCGAATCGAGGCTCAAGGGAATAATATGAAATGATCATAAGATTGAGTATGTTATGTTTCTTCAAGCATCATAACATACTCAAGAAACGAAAAACATACTCAATCTAATCATTTACCAAGCACAATAACATCGAAATAATCGTAATTATTCTTTTGTTTCCCCGGAGCCTCGACTAAGATCTTATTGTGTGCGATCACTCAACCAATATATCGAAAGTGGGCTATTTAGTATAATGCATTTGCTGGTTGGGTCTAACTCAGTGCTGTATACCTTACACAAAGCGTTGAAGAGGAGCAAAAGCTTCAGGCACTACAGCCTTAGTTGACGCATTCGAACCCCCCCCCCAAAGAAAAGAACAAAAAAAGAAAAAGAGAAAAGGATTGAAAAAGGGAAAAAATAAAATGTGACCCTTTCGGGATTCGAACCCGGGTCTGCCACGGTTATTTATGCAAAAATACCTGTGAACACACTAACCATACCCCGGAGACATTCCCTCGAAAGCTGAGGCGCAGTATGGATTTCCGAGCTTGACCGGCGATTAGGTGCCGTTCCGTCATCTTAGGGGTTAGAGAATCTTTGCCGAAGCATCAGGGGAGAGACTGGCCGGCCCCCAGACCATATACGACCAACCCCTTGCTCTAACCACGGTTCACGTCGTTTTGAAAGAGCAAAATAACCTAGTCTTTGTGGTGCATTGTTTTGGCGGGTAGTGTTATGCTAATTCTTTGTAAGCGAAAGACGAGTGGTTAAATGCGCTGTTTTCAAGACAGACAGTCAAGGCGATTGGGCTGGGTCAGTACTCGGATGGATCGACTACTGATAGCTACTTGATGAATTCAGAAATTTTATTTAATCTTTTTGTTTCTTTCTTCGAAAAAAGAAAAAGGGGAAAAAACAAAAACAAAACAAAAGAAAACAAATCAACAACAACAACAATTAAGAAGAAAAGAAAGTCTGCTGTTATTAATCGAGCATCAGGAGTCGAGCATCTAGTCCTACACCCGTCTATATTCCTTATTTTCCTTATATTTTATTCCTTGCTGTCCCTCAAACAACAATCCATAGATTTTTGCATAGATGCTTTGCGAACTCCACTAGAGCCTAGTTCTCCGCTCGATTCGGTAAACGTCTTCGATCATTCAACTAAGACTTCTACCCCTCTTCTACAAAATAAACTGGCCGTAACAATACGGCTTTAACGCGCTTAGAGGAAGACTCAGATACCTCATGACAATGGATTTTGCGTAATCACATAATATTCGCATGTATCTACGTAAACGGCTCAGTTAATTAGACTGGCTTAGTCCTTGAACAAGTCACCCCTTCGCATCAAAGAGACCCCCCTCTAAGCTTAAACCATTAACACCAGATACGAAAATGGTCCAAATGACGTCACTGTGTACAAGTGCATTTTGCCACCGTCGAGTACTAACAATAACAAAAAGAGCTTATTCGACCCGTAAATCTGAATTTAAGCGAAGTTTGAAAGGAGTTCTGACGTCATTCTAGACCTCGTCAAAGCCGAAGTTCACAAGGTCTGTCGGTGACTCTCAAAAATACATCACTAGACTTATATACCCCGGACCGATACTTCAGATATTTCATGGGGATATTTCGTGGGGGAAAAAGGATCACGTGACCAATATTGTTGTCTAACTTAGAGGCATACTTTCGCTATTTTGTCAACAAAAACACAAATACAACGTACGGGGGCCACTAAAAAGGCTAACTTGAATGAATTTGATTGCTCTAATTATAAGATAACTTCGAATGCCATGCTTACTTCACACATTATAAAAAATTTGAAGGGTCAGACTACCTAAAATTGTATTTATTCCGAGGATGTCTTTCTCCTCTTGAAGAATGGTCTAAAAACCTGCCAAAAAATTGAACTTGTAGTACCATTTTGTCATTTCATGTTACGCACGGTCAATACAAACTTAAAAAGTCCGCAAACTTTCACAGCATGTGAACTTCGAGTTGGTTTGTAGTTTCAATCAGTCTCCTCGTGCCTGGAGTTGTTCAAGTTAGTTGGTATTGTTTTCAAGTGTGCATATAAGTTCCTTTTTGTCAGGTCACGCATGGAGGAACTCGCGTGGATACGAAATAACATGTTGATTTTGATAATCAACCGCTGTATCATGACGAAAAACAACTATATTTAGAAAACGTCTTGGTATAAATACTGTGACATCAAAACACACTTTGAACTTGTGAAGGTTGAGAAAAGTACGTTAAAAGTATTGAATTTTTTATTGCTTTTTGGTAAATTTAAAATTGCATGAACGGATTACGAAAACGAATAAAAAGCTTATATTTTAATATTACTATTATATTGTTATTATTATTTTATTTTCTAAAGTTATCATCGATTTAGTAATTGCGTCAACGATATATAATTATAATTTATTTGACGTTTCGATGTCGTTGATAATCATCAGATGAAGTGACAAGTTTTAAATTTTACAAGATATTTTCATAGAAATTCAATTTTTACCTATTTTTATTTTTTGTCAACCGTGCTCAACCATGTTCAGAACGTGACTTGACCATACTTCAGTAGCTTCACGTCCCACTCCAGCATCCGCAGTCCTCTTTCAGAAATTCAAAAATAACTCTCTCCGATTGGTTAGTAAGACAATTACTATTGTTTAGGAAGCTCTGTGATTGGCTGATAAATTTAGCTAGGTTATATAACGTGTTCGTCGAAGCGGGTTCCATGGGCAAGCCATGCGCATTGGATCGGCAACAGGCCACGACCTTACTCAACAATACGAGGTATTTCCTCTGATCGGAGAGTCCACCTTACTTTCAGATCAACATCTTGTCAGACTCAAAAACTAATTTGAAACTCCACGGGAACGCCGTGATCCACCAACATGACGGAGTATAAACTAGTCGTAGTGGGAGGTGAGTTTTTCAGGCTGCTAAGGGAATTTTTCTGGAGGTTTTTGACACTGGAGTGTTCGATGATCGAACACGATTTGGAACTGACTTTTTGGTCTTTTTCTTCGTCCCTCTGTCTCTTCGTAGCTGGAGGTGTGGGAAAAAGTGCACTGACCATTCAACTTATCCAAAACCAGTGAGTATTTAATATACTGTAATCCAGAGCTTATACACTCCTCTGTATAGTATTAGGGCATTTTTTGTGTTCAGTAGTTTTTAATATTTTAAATTGTAGAAAATATTGTGCCTGGTTGTAAGCAAAAGGGGTTGGTTCGCTCGCCTTGCCATTGATAAAATTAATATTGTCGCGGCGTTATAGCGCTCACACTGCTTCAGGAACTTCCTCTGGATTGTATTTTTACCTCAGCTCGAGTCCAAAATATCCTTCGAGTCTTCAAGGTGCAGGTATTAGGATATATTTAAAGAGGAACTTGCAAAATCGTTATTACATTGTGCAAGAGTTGGAGCTTTACCGGTTTTTGGAAACCAGAGTCAGACCAACTCGGTGTGTGCATATATTTAAAACCTTAAAGGCGTTGTACAAACAACACTGGGCTTTATGAATTCGCCAGATTCAGTTCCTACGAATCCTAAATGAGGATTTAAGTGGCTTTATAAAGTCCGTGTCCAAGCCTATGCCAAAGAAAACGAACTGAGAGCAAGAAACGGTTCTCTAAACAAATCCAGAATGTGTTCGAATTTTACACCGAGCAGCGACCTCGAACCGCCAGAGTCGAAAGTTCTACGCTAGACTATTGCTTTCGTTTATGCTGCAGTATTGTGCAGTGTGTATTAATATGCCTCAGACCGTTAGGAATGGGTTAACTTCCTGCAGACCCGTAGTATAATGCTTTAGGACACGAGTCTCGCGAATAGCTGCTTGTAGGCTGTTGTTTTGGTGTGCAGTTAGGGGCAGGGCTTAAATTATCAGGGTGTTGCCTTGTATGCGAAATCTTTTCTGAACTGTTTCTATATCTTAGGTGTTAAATTAGTTTGATATTTGGCAGGGAATTTAGTTTCATCTTTTAGCTGCTTTGCTTCTACGTATGAGGAGGGCTGTGTAATAGACCCATCCCTCCCCTCCCCTATGTTTTGGGAGTGGAGAGGTAAAAGTTAGACCCATAGATATTTCTTCTCTATATATTGTAGTTTTGCTACAGTGTGTCCTAGTAATTTGGCTATCGTGACTGTTAAATTTTGTAGCGCTGACAAATTTCATCAATCCTATTAGGTTGGTCAATTATATTACCATAGCAACCACATATTTGGTCTGTTACCAGTTTTCCAGCCGTTGGTTAGAGTAACAGTAGCTAAGTATTGTCTTGCCTGAGAATAGCTGTTTTTCTATTATCCATGAAATATGTGTTTAATTTATTTGTGCCACACCCATTTTTTTAGAACTCACAGTTCTTTGACCTGAGAGTGTGTGTACTAAAAAACATTACTGTAACATTAATGGTTACTGTACATATGGTATTGTCTACAAAGGATAATCTTTAGATTTAATGTTTTGCAAATCTTTATGATATATATCAGAGAGTTTTTTTTTTTCACCACTTTTTTTGTATTTTGATAAGCATTCGATGTAAGTACAAGAGTATTTTTGATTCATCTTGTTACATTTTGTGAGAGACAAATACCACCCTTATCTTTTTTGTAATAAATACACCAGATAAAGACATTTTGAAAACTTTTAATTCAATTGCAATAATATATGTTGATGAAAACATTCATATTAACTTGAGTTTTGCTGGATTATTTCAATTAGGTACCTTCAATTTCTGTTGGCCTATTATAATAATGATTATATCAGAAGCCAAGACAGATTCTTACAGAGTTTGCATGAGCAAAAATTAATAACTCTCCATAGAGCAGTTGTACAACTGTGAAAAGGTCATGGCACAGTCAGTGCCACGTGCCTTGCCGTGACTGATGTTTTCTAGAATTTTGACTCACTTTGCTGTTCCTTGACATGTTGCGACCATGTTCGTGCCATGAGCTTTATTAGTTTTAATGTACCCTGCAATATGGAAAAAGCTCAATACAAGAATTTAATCAAGCCTGCAAGGAATATCTGCTTTGTAGCCTTGATTGAATTTTTAAATCTCATTATGATTATGATTAAATTACAGTATGTGCTTAGTCTGATGTTGTCCCATTGTGCTCTTTACTTGGTAATATCCTCCATATAGTCTTTGCTTTGTTTGTGTGTATTAAAATATTTACAGTTAACAGCAAAACTCAAAGCATTTGTATTATCCATTTACTGTATTTACTCAATATACCTTATTTGCTTGGGCATAATGTTTTCCCAATTTAGACCTCTTGGGAATAAGATTCTTTGTTTGAGGTTTATCCATATTAATGTATCTTCTTAAGTGTTACCATTCAACAAAGGAAAAAGTCCCAAGGGAATGACAGATGACCTGTATTGGGAAAAATATGCCCAAGTGAATAAGGTCTATTAAATACCAGGCACTGAATAAATGCTGGGTCTATGAGGACAAGTTTTAAATAAATGCCAGGAGCATTTATCCAAGTAAATACAGTATGTGTGAATGATCCATACCTTCCCATAGGCAGTTGCTAAAACTATAGAATATACATGTATTGCATGCTGTTGAGGCTAACACCAAGCAAGAGAGAACTTGAAATGGAAGTATTTTTGAAAATTTAGATAATGCAAACAACTATAAATTTGTACAAGCTATGACAAAGACTTGAACTGTACAAATTGATCAATAAATGACTCCAACAGTTGGTAAACTATTCTAACAAAATTGATCTTCATTTTAATTTCAGTTTTGTAGATGAATATGATCCTACCATTGGTATGTAAGGTTATATAGATGACAAAACATGGGCATGTGTAGATTCAAATTATGTCTTTAAGTGTTGAAAAGATCTCTCAAGACGGGACCACAGTGAAGATAAATTTGTATCTCCGAGTGCTTATGGCATATTTTGTTTAATGTGTAATTATTGATGAAGAAACCTCATTGTTTTCAATTAGCTTTTTGCTTGCCTGTAATGGGTACAAACCATGGTGATCCTATTTTTTGGCATATGTATTTTTGCATATTTATCATCAAAAATATCTTGCATATTCATATAGTTTGCATTAGATTTACATCATTATTAGGTTGTATTTTTACAAAGAATGTACGGTGTAGGGCAAGCTGTTGCCCTACACCATATATTCTTTGTAAAAATACATGACTTTGATCGTCGATAATTTCTTCTGTATTTACTGGATTGCCCTCAAAATTTCCAAATTTACTAATTTTGGGGTGTTCTTTTTAAATAAGTATTACTTATTTTTATAAGTATTTTTAAGAACAGGGAGGCAGTATTTAAAATGTCATGCAATACCTGCCAAGAGCCCATTTCCTTGTCATAGACCCCTTGCAGCAATTCCAAAAGTAGTTCAATTTAAAGGGCAAAAAATTGAATAGTTATAGTCTTTGATTCTTAGAAGAGTCAAATTCCATTGTGTTGTCCTTCAAATTGAACTGCTTTGGAAATTGCTGCAAGGAGTATGTTCATTCTGTTTTAATTTGGGTGGTAAGGTGAAGGTAATCTAATCTAATCCACTAATGGTTAAATCTATTGTAAAATTATTAATTGTGGTTAGCACTTTCTAACCTATTTACCTTTTAAAGGCTTTATTTATTCTTGTGGGTAAATGAGCTCCTTGAATCTTTTAGAATTATTTGTAGAAAAACTAAATGCAAACTATTATGAAGCTCGTATCCAAAATCATTGAATCAATCTAATGCCTTTAAGTACTCTGTCTGATAGTGTCTAAGGTTGATTGTTAATAAGCGATCTAAATTAACCTGAATTAATATTAATACTCTGTTACCATTATTTTATTGGATAATTGCAGAAGACTCGTATAGAAAACAGGTTGTAATAGATGGAGAAACATGTTTGCTGGTGAGTTGTTGATATAATATGCGAGGGCCATACCTTAAGTTATGGACTGAGTTTTTTGCCGATGCACACAGCACACAGGCCATAAAAAACTGGAAAAATTTTTTTGAAAAAAAAAACAAGGTCCATTACTTACATATAGGCTACCGGTAAGTAGGTAAGGTTAACCAGATCTTTATTGTATGGCAATAGGGTCCTTACCATAAGTTATTGACTGCAAATTGGCCAATGAGAGCATGTGAAATTACCTTGCCATATATTTATTTGATTTTAAAGTGGATGAAAAGCACTTTAAAAGGCAAGAATTAAAATATACAGTATTTTGACTCTTTGTATGTGGTTAAACATTGACCCTAAGCCCACCAAACCCTAACAATTGCTATGCAGGCACTTGAACTGCTTATACTTCACATTTTTTTTCAACTTTGATGTTTGACGTCAATTATGCTTTTATGTCTTAATTGAATGCTTTGTAACTTAGAAAGGAATGGAAAGGTTTTAGAAATCATGTCTGAATCTGCTCTCACATGATTAATTTATGTTTAAGAAAGTGTTGAAAAAAAGTGAAGTGCTTGCATTTTGAGTAAAGATACCCTCCATTTTGTACCTCTTGAAGCTAGAATCTTTTTTCTAATTCTGAATCATAGAAAATTTTTTTTGGAAAATTTATTAAAGTTGTTGATGTCACGATGATACTTCTTGAAAACTAGGAAGACATTGTATAGAATTTTTTTAATGCATGAAATGTTGACTTAAAAATGTTGGTCAAAAATGTGGTTATTTTTACCAATCATAAAACCACAAGTTACAGTTAATTTCACATAACTTTGCTCATGCAGATTGCAAAGTTTGTTGGGAAATTTCAAAGTACATAACAAAGTTCGCAAGTTAGTTGGCAATTAGCCAGAAACAAAGTTCCCAACTTGCCTACCACAGAAGCTCAGAACTTCACATTTCTAATAGCCTGAGATCAATAAATTAGAATGTTTTGTTTAGTTCAGTAAAGATGATATTTCTGAACTTCCGTGCCAAAGTTAGGAACTTTGTTTTGAACTTCACAAGTAGACTGGCTAATTGCCAACTAACTTGTGAACTTCATAACGTACTTCAGAATTTCCCAACAAACTTCGCGACCCACTTGGGCAAAGTTGAAATTAACTATAACCAGAACTTGTTCTTTGGTGTTATTTAAACTTGTTTTTGTTTTCCTTTCTCCGCAAAACCCAACACTCTAAATTCCAATTCGATCTGTGAGTTAGCTGTGCCCTGACTTAGATCAGCCCAGAGGTTGTTTCAGATTTCAGATTTCAGGTTTGATAGAATTGATGGGTTTTGATTTCTACTAAAAATATGCTGAAGTTTTCACATTAGGTTCATATAGCATTTAGCAAATTTTATTGTTTATTTTTCTGGGATGTGTCTTAGATTTTAATTTTCCTGTTCTTTCTGGACAGATCACGTTTGAAATTATCTCCCCTAACATCAAAGTAAACAATTGAAAATTATAAGATTGTTGGTTTGTTTTCCATTTTTACTTTTCCCTTGGTCAATTTGATTCAGTCTATAGACCCTATGCAAAAACAAAGGAATAATTCTAGCTACTTAGCTTCAAGAGTCATAACACCCAGCATTTGAAAGAGTGTACTAAAATTAGTAATTAAGCAAAATATGAGTGCTTTAGCATAAAAACTAGGGAAGTTAAAGCGAATCTAAAATTATAAGGGTTAGTTTGTGAAACACAGCCAAGGACTTGCCAGCCTCATTTTCATGTTTTTAGCACTTTTTAAATTTTTCTTTGCAGGACATATTGGACACAGCTGGCCAAGAAGAATACAGGTATAGTACTTTGTAAAAAATAAAATATTACTGTTAGATGACCCATGTGAGTTCAGTAATAGGTCACATTCGATATCTTCAAATTCAGACTTCATTGCAAGGCTTCATTCACATGTTACTTTATGTATGTACAAACAGGTGGATCACCAAATAAATTTATATGGTAGGGATAAGATAATGTACATATACGACGTTCCTACCTTTTGGCATTAATAAATTTTTGTGAGAAATGCTAGTCAGTTCATTACTGAACATTACAATCGAATCTATCTACTGATCCTTTTGAGTTTTAATACAATTTTGGACATCTTATTCCTGAGAGCCTCAGTATTGTGCTTGAATTTTAATATCTCAAACATAGCCTATTTGTTAAAATCAGTTTCAAGGTTTACACTGACTGAGGTGCTCCACAAAGCAGGGCAGTGCTTTGCTTAAGGATAGCTTCAAGGAGAAAAACAAGTACAATTTGCAAAAAGTCTGAATTACTGAATTTACTTTGGAAGCAGGTTTGAAATTCCCCAACAAAGTTGGTATCTTTTTAATGGGACCTGGTAAAAAATTAGTTGACCCACCCCCTTAATTCCTCTCACCCACCCCCTCTTCCACCCCAGAATACAAATGAATGCTCCCTTTAAAAAGTGAATTGTTCAATTTTTAGTGCAATGAGAGACCAGTATATGAGGACAGGAGAAGGATTCCTTTGTGTATTTGCTGTAAATAATAGAAAATCATTTGAGGATATAAACCAGTACAGAGAACAGGTAAATGTAAATCTATATCAATCTGTCTATTGATAAATGTTGAATATGGTTGGAGCGTTAAAGATGTGCTTGTTTCACATTGTATTAATGCTTGCATACCAAAGAATTGTATTTGGTGTTTAATTTGGTAATTACCTCCTTTTTTTTTCTGCTTTCCATCCTAAAAAATCATGATATACAAGTATAGAAAATGATAGAATGTAACAAAGGGACTTTCCAGTTTGATTAATTGTGTTGGTTGTGACTAAGTGTTTTTTCCCAGAGCTATTTATTTGTTAATCTATTTTTTATGTGTACTGATATTTTGTTTGTTTTAACAGATTAAGAGAGTTAAAGATGCAGAAGAAGTACCTATGGTTTGTAAGTATCAAAAACAATCCATACTGGGAGATTGTTACCTTAAAAATATTTTATCTAAAACTTAATTATGCTCATGTATTTTCATTACCAGTAACTTGTGCATGGTTATAGTGAACAATCTGTACTGTACAGTAAGTGGTTGGTAGGTAACAGTAAGTGGTTGGTAAGTGGTCAATAAGTGGTTGGTGAGGTAACAGTCAGGGGTCGACAAAATGAGTTACAGCCCATTTACCATACAGTGCAGATTGTTCACTGTTGCCCCTTGTGTGTGTACCATGTCAAAAACCAAAAGCGTTGTAGATACAAGATGAGTAATACCACTTGACCATTTCATCAACTTCTTTACTTTTGTTCTAGTGGTAGGAAATAAATGTGATCTTCCACAAAGGACAGTAAGTACAGCTGATGCACAAGAGCTTGCTAAAAGTTATGGTATTCCCTTTCAAGAAACATCAGCCAAAACAAGACAAGGTGTTGATGATGCCTTCTACACACTGGTCAGAGAGATTAGGAAAGATGTAAGTTGATATTGAATGTTTCCAGAAACCATCAGTTCTATCAATCTGGGCTAATCTAGACCAGGGTACTCTGGTACTTGAAAAAGGAGCCAACAGCCTTGAAGCTACACGCAGCTAACATGGTTTTCTTTATTAAAGCCTGGTTTTCATTTCTTTGAGAAGAGTTCTTGTTGGGTCTCTTCCTTGATTCAAGGGTTTTTGCTGGATTCTCAGGTTTTCCTCCCTCCACAAAAGCCAACTCACTAACTTCCAGTTCAATCTGTGAGTTAGTTGTACAAATTATGCATTTCAATAGAAACAAAAGCTGAAAACAATACATGCATCAATAATTCCATGCTACTTCTCTAAGCGCATACTCAAGGGGCAAAAAAGTGAGACTGTGAGTTCTAAAAATTGCTGCATTTGATTAGTATTTAGCTCATCCAGCGAGATTTTCATCAAATATCCAAGTTCACATACCATCAAGCTAAATCCAAATAATCAAATATATCGGAATACAGCATATTTTACAGCTCACTTGATCTCACTTTTTCATCACGTGAGCATGCGTAGTTTAAAACTCTTGATGCATCTATAAGTTGAAGCTAAACAATACCCAGCGATACAAAGAACCCTAACTAAGAATACAATAGTTTCTGGTACATGAAGGAGCCAGGCTGTCTTGTTGTTATTTTGATTTTGATGAGGTTTGTCTTTTGGTATATTTTTACAGAAAGAAAAGCGTGGACCTCCAAAGAAAGATAGTAAAAAGAAGAAATGTATTATTCTCTAAATCACTGCAACAAATGAACAGATTCACCAGTCCAAAACTTTTACCAAGCTTATGCAAGCCTCACTTCGAGTATCTCCTATGTCTTCAGAGAATGAGATCTGATATCTATGATTCTCTGAATATAGAAGGGATGAATTTTTCCCATCACTTACAAAATAAGAACACTTTAGGATTGAAAAAATGTGCATGGTTTCCATCCGAAAAAAACTACATATTTATTTTTGTAGTGTATGATGTGGTGGGTAATGGGTTTTTGAGGCTGTCAGGTATAGGATAAATAAAGTGTAAATGTGTACTTAATAATGTAATAACTGGCTAATATCTCCTCTTACTTGCATGTAATATACAAGAACGGCAAGGAGTAATAGTCATTCTTAAGTAGCCTGGGTAAAGTTAGAGAAATTGCATCTGGCTTTTCTATCTTTTATGTTCTCTTGTTAACTAAATCTACATTTTTGTCACACTTTAAATTCTTTATGGGTTGTGTCAGTTAGCAAAGGTATAGAAGACTTCTACAGATGTAGGTTAGTCTGTTTGTATCAAACAAGCAATAATTTAATTACAGAAGATCTTCGTACCATTTTTGACACGCCAAACTTTAAATGCTTGAACACGAATGTAACATTTATAATGGTGCTTATGATGGGGAAATCATGCTGTTTGTCCACCTGTCCAAACTGTTGAGTGACTTTGCAAAAGTATAACTCATTTCTACTTCTGTGAACCTCGCTGGCGATGTCATGCATAACAAATGCACAGGTAGACAGACAAAGTGCAATTTCCCTGTAGCAAAGCAGTTGCAGGCAATGTTACATTGTGTGTGTGAGATTTAAGTTTCATTTTATTGATCATATGTTTAAGGAAAGCTCATACCTAACTCTTTAAAAAATGAAAGCACATCGCAAATTAACTGCCATCAAACACATACCAGTCTTGTTTCCATTGTAACAAATTTCAAATCATTAGAAAATCATTCTAATCAATTCTTATGTCAATTTTAGAGTATGTGTACACTGTACTATATTCCCAAAAATGTAATTTTCTAGTTTCAAAATGAATGCCTTTGTTTATAATATCTCAACTAATTTGTATGGTAATAATCAGCTAGTTAACATTCCAATGTGGTTTTCTGTAGATTTTAGAGAGTTCATTAAAACTGAAATTGTAATACTAACTTGAATTGAATTACAAAGATGGTGATACTGTGGACAGATGACAATGTACAAAGGGATTTGTAGGCAACAGTTTTTACCATGTAACATTGACTTTGATGTAAGGCCCAGTTCAGATGTTGAACTTTTGCCATATCAAATTCAATGTAAGTGAGATGATAATGAGTAGAAAGAAAAGATTGGACTAATTTGTATTAAATTTGATGCAGCAAAATTTGACATCTAAACTGGGCCTATGGAACTTGTTATTAATAAGTGGAGGGGAGGGGAGCATTTCATTTTTACCATGATGATTTTTCCCCCCTTCTGCTTGCAAGATGCAAGAAATAATCACCCCCTTCTGTCAATGGATACCAAAAAATGCCCACCCACCACAAAACACTTGCAAAATTTTTTGATAGCACTCTTCTTTTGAGGTACGTAAAAATTAACCTTATTTGCACCTCCCTCCCTAATTAATGATACAAACAGGTAGTTAATGATACATACAGGTAGTCAAGAAGATTTATCGTACATGTCCAAACTAATGAACTATTTTTGTAACTGCTTGATGATGGAACATTGTCTTCAGTGTGTAAGAAAGTGTGCTATTAAAAGACTCATCCATCATATTTCAAACCTACATTTTATAAACCATCACTTCCTGGGAGGGATCTTCTATGAGGTTCGCTCCACGCATACTTTTGCTACATTCAATATTTACAGCACACAACATTCGACTCACATGTTGATTTTTACAAGGGAGGAAAATTGGAGAACCCAGAAAAAAACCTTTGTGATAAGGGAGAACAACACTTCTGACAAACTCTAATCATGTGGCATCCGCAGGGCTTGAACCAGTGACCTGACCCGTTGGACTCACAGCGGTGAGAGGTGACGCAATAACAGCTTACGCTACCCATGCCACCCATCCATAATGATTGATAGCTGGAGTGGTTTTATTTAACCTGTGAAAGAAAGATGACTATTTACTTTGTACTAGTTGATAAAGAACAAAAGTAAACAGTGATTTTCCTTCGACCATGAAAGAATAGGCAAACTAATAGTTAGTAGTAGACTCTAAACCTATTGTTTTCTTTTGTTCTTTATCAACTATTACAAACTATATAGTTATTTTTCTTTCACGGTCAAAGGAAAATCACTCTAGCTTTAGAGTCTACTACTAAATATTATGCATACTATTTTTCACGGGTTAAACAAAATCACTCTATAACATTTATGAAATGTTAGAAAGGAACAGTATACACCACTGAGTCAGACAAAAACTTAGTTTCTCAGTCACCCTTAAGAATAAAACAGTATTAGACGGACATCAAGAGTTCCAAAGGAATCCCAGAGTAAAGAACCATTGTTTCATCTTGCTTAGGGTGTTACAGCTAATTTCACATAACTTTGCCATGCTGGTTGCGAAGTTCATTGGGAAACTCCGAAGTACGTTACGAAGTTTGCAAGTTGGCAATAATTAGCCAGTGTACTTGCAAACTTCAAAACAAAGTTCCCAACTTGCCTGGCGCGGAAGTTCAGAAATATCATTTTTACTGAACTAAACTACTAAATATTCTTATTTTATTGATCTCAGTTGATTAGAAATGCTTACATGCATCAAATATTTTCTTCGTACTTCATGTTATTTGGTGAAAGGGGAAAGGTCTGAACTTCCGCAGTAGGCAAGTTGGAAACTTTGTTTTGAAGTTCATAAGTAGACTGGCTAAATGCCAACTAATTAACAAACTTCGTTACATACTTCAGAATTTCCCAACGAACTTCACAGCCCACATGGGCAAAGTTATGTGAAATTAACTGTAAAAGGCACTACTACAAAGCAATAAAATGTGTAAATCCTGGAGATCTTTTCAAAATTAAAAACTTACAAAAATATAATTTATTTGAAATAATATGCACTTATCAGCACATTTTTTAATGTCACTAAGGTCCTGCAAAAACAAGAGTGTAAGCATTTATACAGTCGAAAAGAAGGAGAAAGACCAGAAAACAAATCAAAAAACAGATACAAAAATATATTACCTTGTAAGTATGTTTGGTTCCTTTTTATTTGTTTTTTAAGAAAATATTTTAGATATAATGCATACACTGATTGGCTGGCTACCATATGATGTTTAAATCAAAGGACAGAGACACAAGCTCTAAAACAGTGAAAAATATTTTGCATGTCAAACTGTAACTTTCTTCACTGCATCACCTGTTAATTTATTGATAACAATTGCTGCTACCTTATATTTATAACTCTTGTAAAATGTCTTTCTTCCAGTTGATCACAGTAGAGTTACATTGAAGGGTCGGGATCCAAATGTTGTTGGATCAGATTACATGAATGCAAACTTCATCGATGTGAGTAGAGAAGTAGGACACATGTATTAGACAAAAATATGGTTTTGCAGTATATTACACATACAGTGTACTTCACAATACAGTCAATTGACCCATATTACTATGACTTCACATCAAAACAATGTACTGTTTAAACACTAAGGATCATGGTTGTGGGAGGGGGACAAAACAGTAACAACACGAAGAAAATTGATATGAAATGTGGTTTTATGGACTGTAAAAAAGCAGGAACATCCACCAAATAAGTAAATATTGTGTATTACACATAATAAGTGCATCTTATAATTTAGAAACCAGACAATTTGAGAGTACATTTCTTAGTAGGGCGAATTTTGTTCAAATTTCTATTGTTCTGAATGATTCTGTCCCCCTCATAAACAAAGCCATGATGTCATAATGATATAGGGCAATTCAAAAACCATTGTTGTTGAACACATCAAGCCTACACAACTGGACCAAAAGGGAGCATGGCTAGAAATCAGAAGCAGTTTTAAAACTGCATATCTGATTTAGTAAAGGCAATCATATGGTTTTGAGTACTATTTGAGCTCATTGAAAAAGACACTCATTGAAATTAATTCCAAATTGCACTCAAACCATATGATTACTAATTAATAATATAGATGAAAAATGTACACACAATATAACAATGGTAGGTAATTTGATTTTTAATTGGCACTGCAGTGCAAACTACTTTTCCTGCTGTTTTAGTGGTTAACATCACTGCTCTCAGCCAATCAGAATTGAGAAAATTTTTCATGTATATTATTGCGTACAATATGTCCTGAGCTTGAAGTATGGACCATTGGTGGTGAGATTCATGTCCTTGGCATGAAAACTGAAGAAGCAGCTATCTACTTAACAATCAGACCTCGAGGGCAAATGGACTGTGAGTCATTAGCCCATGAGGCTGTAGGCTGAATGGGCTATTTGAGTTGTAGTCCATGAGGCTGAGGGGTCTAATTGTTTTAGTATAAAGTTACTAATCGGTCAAATAAATGGATGTAAACAATTTTAAATTGAGTTGAAATCATTTATTTTTCTCAAAAACTGGCACTTTTTGCTAGTTACTAGTATGGCTATCACAAATAGACCTCTAGTAGAGTAGCCAATCAGAATGCAGGATTGTTGATAGACCATCCCAAGGTCCATTCAATGATTTGTTACAAAATTAAGCTTTCACAAAATAACATAAAGAAAATGAATGTGTTGTTGCTTGCTATTATTATCTTATGAGTAACTATGTGCAAACAACTTTATTCAGAGCAAATAAAAAACCACTTCAGGGATTTCTACCCATACTTCCTTCTGGTCCAGCCAGAGGTTTGCATTGTCTCTAGCTTCAGAACTTTGAGATTTACAGTAGTGTAATATCCATCTAATCTTTGCAGGGAGAAGCCAAAGGAACAGGAAAACAGTATATTGCAGCTCAGGGGTGCCTGCCAGCTACTGTGGAAGATTTCTGGACAGCTGTGTACCAGGAAAACTCGAGAATTATTGTTATGACAACAAAAGAAGTTGAACGAGGCAGGGTAATGGAATGAAATTTTTGTCATGCTGTTGTTGGAGATTCCTGAATCTAAAATTCACACACTATTGTTGTCATTCTTTATAAGTTATTTATAAAATATTTGAGATATAATGCATGTGCTGATTGGCTGGCTACAGTGTTTATATCAGAAAACAGAGACATACTCATGCTAAAACAGCAAAAAATATTTGATAAAAGCTGTATAAAATGATCGTTTACGACATGTGTCTACTGTAAACACTCAGGGAGATGCAGAGCACTCAAAAAAAGTAAACCTTGTGTTCCTAAGCTCACTTTTCTCCTGCCCTATATCCTCCCAGCATGTTTACTGTATATCACAGTACAGAGACATGCATGCACCTTTAATTGCTTAAATAAAGAAAGACAGTGGGTTGCAAAATCCAAATAGGTTTGTTGTTTCAAATGGATACCCAAATTAGCTATTTTATATTGTTAATATTGGTTCTTCACCTTCAGAACAAGTGTACCAGATATTGGCCAGATCCAGAAACTACCAAAGATGTTGGAATATTTCACATCAAACATGTCCAGGAAACGGAGCTCCCAGACTACATCCTAAGGAAGTTTGAGTTAACAAGTGATGATGATGTAAGTAGTAGAAAGTTTTAGATGTGTTCTGTAGTGTTGAGTGACAAGAATAGTTGCCATTCTATGTACTCTTCCAAAGAGCATCCATGTATCGCTATGAAGCAGAAGGAATTAAAAAGGCAGACATCATCCAGTGCTCTCTTATAGGAATTGACTGCTTTTTGTGCATGTAAATGGCTCAAATGCACCAAACTCAAAATCCTAGCTCGCTCTCTGTAGCTCTAACAATTTCCCTCCTTTGTAGCAGCCATAAGTCAGTGGCAGATGCTGATTGTTGACCATCTCTTAAATCTGTACCATGTTAATGTTTTTAGGGTCCCTCTTCCCTGTTCTGTGTTCTTTTCAAATTGTTAATAGTTGCGCTTTACTTCAGCCAATTCCAAGGACCATCCATCATTTCCACTACACCGGCTGGCCAGACCACGGGGTACCCAAGGACCCCAGTCCTGTCTTGAGTATTCTCCACGAGGTTGATGTCAAGCAAAAATCCATCCATGGTGCTGGGCCTATCATTGTGCATTGCAGGTAAAGCAACTTGATTGTATACCGTATTTGCCGGTGTATAAGTCGACTTGGTGTATAAGTCTACCCCCAAAAATCAGGATAAGAAACGTTAATTTTTAATATACTCTTTGTATAAGTCGACCCTGTTATTTCAGAGTTTCAGATGAAAGAACAAACCATAAATTTCGATGCATCCTCCCGATCAGGCAGCCATTTTGATTTGATATAGGTACGGGTTACAAGTAAACCAGACTGGTAGTTTTATCGCATCAATCTCGGTTATTGAAACTTTTAAACGATAGACGTTGGTATAAAAAATGGATCAACAAATCCGTAGAATCTACTATCTTATTGAAGTTGTTTTGCCAGCAATTGTTTTTTCAGTACCCTGGTAAAAATTTTAGTTAGAAATTACATCTAAGATTTACAAAGTAATCAGGTGAAATTAATCATAGACTTTCATGTTTAGATAACAAATGGCATGCCGATGTTTTTGTAGATTTCCAGACATTGTTTGATTGAACATGTCAAACCTAAGCCAATCGTAGTTGGAAAGTGCTTTGAACCATCTTTTTCCCGTGGGAAAGAATGACAACTTGAACTTTCCGAGTTAAAAGAAAGTTAAAAAGACACCTTCATAGTTTTTTAGAACGTTTTTATGCGTTTGTGAGTTGGCGAAAGTTCAGCGCCTTGAATTCACCGAGATGTAAAGAAGGACGCGGTAAAAAAACACTAGGGATTATTTGATAAAAAAACGCATTCAGATGACTTTAAACTGTGTTTTTTAGTATACTTCACATCACTTAGTTCACTCTATTTTGGGTATGATAAAATGAATTCCAAGAAAGTTTAATTTAGGAGAAGAAAAAGACAAAAACTAAAGCACTTAGGTTATGTCATGTTGAAGGTTTAGATCGCTTCGATTCTAGCCGTTATCAGCTTTTTTCAGAGGAAATTATATGCCACATACTGAAAAGAAACTTTATATGAACTCTTATCCAAACAAAAATGATCGTTTCTAAAACTGAAACCAATGTTTTTGCTTGGAACCTGAGCTATGAATCGAGATG
>JAAAQI020097664.1:0-16384 GCA_011800005.2 Stichodactyla mertensii | reverse complement strand
CCGGCCAGCCTCTCCCCTGATGCTTCGGCAAAGATTCTCGAACCCCTAAGATGACGGAACGGCACTTAATCGCCGGTTAAGCTCGGAAATCCATACTACGCCTCAGCTTTCAAGGGAATGTTTCGGGGGTATGGTTAGTGTGTTCACAGTATTTTTGAATAAATTACCGTGGCAGACCCGGGTTCGAATGATTTTTTTCAGTTCTTAGTTTTTCCTTTTCTCTCTTTCTTTCTTTCTTTCTTTCTATTCTTTTTTTCTTTTTCTTTTGTGTGTGGTTTCACCTTTGGCAACCTTTTTGCCTGAAGTTTTTGCTCTTCTGCCCAGTAGCCATCTCAACTGAACCACATTACACCGATTCTCTAGGGATTTTTGCTCCTGGAATGTGTTTTTCCTGTAGAACATTGCTTTCTTGGAGCAAACGCCATTTTTTAACGTGTCCTTCCGTGTCCTTCCAAACAATGCTTTGCGAACTTGACTGGAACCCAGTCCTCCGCTCGATTCGGGAAAGAGAAATTGTATGTTACAAGCAGTGTGCACAGGTCACGCGATCAGTCTCTGCCATGTTAAAGGACAATCTTGTTGCCCTCCAGTATGTCAAAAATTGTCTGTCCTTTTATTGCAAATCGTGTTTATTCAGATATTAGTTTGAAGATTCTAATGTAATAAATATTATGCTATATATATCACAGCTGTGTGTGCAAATCTATCTCAGTCATCTACCGCAAGACCTGTTGGAGAAGACTCTTAAATCAACCAGGTAACCAGCTTCTAAGGAATGTGAAATAGTGATGAATTAAAACCCAGGATTTCATATTAACCACGTGTAATCCCTTCTGTAGGTTGTTCACGTGGAATGAGTACTCTTTGTACAAACTTCTTTGCTACTGGATCTTTCTACAACAGCATCCAAATCTGCAGGTAAATATCACAACACTTACTTTTCACCGTAAATACTACTTTATTTAAAAAAACAGGGCTAGAGAATGATATTTTGTTAATTACAGTTAAATCTTTAAGTTCTGTTGATTCTTTCATTACAGCTTATGCCATCGTGGGGTACTGTGGTCACGTGGTTCATGAGGTATGTGTTTTAAAATAAATTTGGAACTGGAAACTGATAACGTCTGCGCATTTTTATAATCCTTTTCTCTAAATTGTCTAGCTTGCCCAAGACGAGTTCATTCTTGGAAAGAGAAGAGGTATGTATTAATGCTACACCTCTATCGTAAGCTCCTTTACAAGCTTCCCTTGACGCACTGATTGTAGAGTTGGTTTCCGTGTGGTATACAGGAGAGAGAGAACTGGGATTGTGGTAAGGAGGGGTAGGTTACCATTACCCTTCCTACCCTACACTCTCCCGTTGTCTCTAATCCTCCGAATACAATTTTTTTGAATACGCGTATATCTATATAAATATAAACTTTATGACGGAATGGCCCCAGTTCGAAGTTTCATGAAATTTTTTTATAATTTCTCTTTTTTTTATAGGGTTATGGTTATGTAAGCTTGTTCAGAAGCGTTAGAATGGATGGAATAACAGACAGTAAGTTGTATCATGTGTTCTCTTTCATTATTATTGTGATAATGATCATTGAATGCCGCAGGAACAGGGTAAAGGTAGACTGCTTTTTTTTTCTCTCTCTCTTATTCTTCAGGTTCTCAACTTGACGAGGTTCAAAAGATGAACGTCATTCCGTCACCATGGTTACTGCGTATATACAGTCAACATTATCATGCAGTAAGTATCAATCCTCCTTACTTAGGGATTGCGCAATGGTTACGCAATAGTCAACGTTTACCTGATAGTAAAGGCGAACTAGTGATTGCGCAATGAAAGCGCATTATTAAGGCAATGTTTACCCCTAGTGAAGAATGAACAGTGGTTGCACAATTGTTACGCAATAGTTAGGCAACGTTTACCCGTTACTGAAGAATGAACAATGATTGCACAATTGTTACGCAATAGTTAGGCAACGTTTACCCCATTGCCTGATTTCATAACGTGAGGGACTGGGTACAAGTTCCTTAAATTGTAATGATGACAACACAAAACTCACATAGCCAGAAAGAACACATCGAGCTCTATAAAATTCCGAAGTTTGGTGTTAATCGGATCAATGTTGAACGACTTACAGTCATTCAAAAATACAAAGAAATGTATGGTTTCCGGACAAAAAGTCCGGACACCATACATTTCTTTGTAAATTCTAGCATTTTTCAACGTCTGTAAGTCGTTCAATATTGATCCGATTAACACCAAACTTCGGAATTTTATAGCGCTCGAAGTGTTCTTTCTGGTTGCGTGAGCTTTGTGTTGTCATCATCATCACAATTTAGGAACTTGTACCCAGTCCCTAACGGCATGAAATCAGGCAATAGTAAAGGTTAACTAGTGATTGCGCAATTGCTGATTATTATTATGCAATGTTTACTCGTTAGCCGTAAAGTAAGAGCATTGATTGAGCACACGAGTTAGTCAATGTTTGCGAGATAGTTAGGATCATTAACTATAGAGTTGTTTCACTTAACCCGTGAGATAGATTTTAGGCTAATACTGATTAGTAGATTGTAATTCTTTTGTTTTCTTTTGTGTCTATTTGACCATTACACGTTAGCTATTAGTTTTTGTTTCACGGGTTAAGTGAAATCACTCTACGTAACGACTGTGGTGCTGATTGGTTAACATCATCGCACTGATTTATTATGATAATCACAATATCTTATTTATAGCTTCAGGGTGGTGGAGATATGTCTCTTATGACCAAATTCGAACACGGGGCGATACGAATTGGCTTTATGATTGAACAGGTAAGTTAGTTAAGCCTGGTCCTCACTAGCGACATAAGCATAAGCATAAGCAACATACGCAGACTCAGTATTGTACTGCTCATTAGCGGTGCTTGTCTTTTCTCACACCTCGGTGATAAATGCAGTACTGAGTCTGCGTATGTTGCTTATGTTTATGCTTATGTCGCTAGTGAGGACCAGGCTTTACACTCAAGCGTACAGTGTCCAAAGAGGTACTGGATAGCGAGACAAATTAAAATGAATGTATATCTCTTGTGCTTGCAGCATATTCAGTACCATTCAGAAATCATTACACTGCATGGGTTCTACTTCGAAGTAAAGGCCATTAAGAATGACAACGAAAGCTCGGATTATTCCTTCTTTATACAGGTAATACACAGATTTAGCAGTGACTACGCGGCATTAAGAGGAATGCGTGGAGTAGAGAGTTTCTTTCTCTCTGGAAAAACTTGGAGATTTTCCTATTCCACAGGAAACCCACTAGGTTGTTGTTGTTATTTTTGTTTTCGTGTTGTTAACACAGATGTTGTCATTAAAATTTCAGCGCCTAAGACCGAATGACCCAGTACTTTCTTTCAAAGCCTGTGAAAGACATACGTTCTCTATGCGCCAGGATCGAGAGGTAAATGGCTGTTTCAGTTTTTCTACTCGATCGTGGCCTGATGACGACGATGGTGAAGGATGGTGGTGATGAAAATGATGGTGATGATGATTGTGTAGAAGAGCCCGCAGCTTCTGATGCTGATGGGGCTGGTCAGGATATTATGATGATAATGGCAGTGGTGGTGATGATGACGATGATGATGGTGGTGATTATGTAGAACATGATAAAAGGCTAATGCTACATGATGTTGCTGATGATGACGATGAATGCTTAGCGAGACTCGTATCTACAAACCTACAGTTGTCACATTCTTAGCCTCTTTTTCCTTTTGTTTTGTATTTCCATCTTTATCAGGTACGGTACTGTTTGCGAGTTCAGTGGGTTGATAGAGACGTTTATAAAGTGTATATATCAGGTAAACACCGCAACAGCATTGATCTTTAGTTACGGATTTTTAAGAGTTGTTTAAGATGATATAAATTATTTAAATGAAGAAGATCCTTCATTAGAAATCTACTATGATGAAAGAATCATCTCTTACTTTTAATATAATCAGTTACTAATTTCGCTGAATACACTCTGCTCGTCACAGGTGTGCAAAACCAAATATTCGGATTCACTGGAAAGACAAAACAAAGCGAGGTACGGTTATATTACGTTTGCAATCATTCCCTAGAGAATAAAATGCACAAGACACTGCCGCCATGTTGGTTGATATAACGAGCGAATTCACTAAGAATCGTTTGTCAAGTTCAACCAACATGGCCGCTATGAAGTCACATGAAAACCAGTATAAACCTGTTTCGCCAGTATTTAGCCTTTACTTTTATGATCTCACTTCATCGTTCACACAAGATACAATAACCCACCTCGTATTTTGGTTGGGAAAAAATAAAATTAATAAAAAACAGGTACAATTAAATGTTTAAAATTGATTCCCCAGCAGCCTCAATTCATATCTTATTGTATGTGAATATTGATACTTTTTGACAAAGTAGTTGGACAATGATAGAAAATAATCAAATTACCGAAAATTTCGTCAAGATTTTGGCAAAAATTGAGGCAAACGCCACGATATAGAGCGTTTTCACTCCTTGTCACGTGGACCAAAAGACCCATGTTGGTGGATGTCACGTGAAAACCCTCTATATGTAAAAGCCGGCCAAAGAGTCCACGAGGCGGTGTCTCTTAGAAATATACCGCCTTTACCAAGTTTTTGGATTGGTTTTTGCGAAGGTCTCCTTTCTAAAAACAGAGTTTAACATTAATTAATATCATATCTATTTGGATGTTATGAAAAATTTGTTTGAAGAAACATACCATACACAATAATATCATATCTGTTTAATTTTCAGGTCATCAAAGTGGAAGACGTCGGCATGCCTTTGTATGTCACGATATTTTTGATGTTCCCTCCGTCATGACGGCCCAAACTACCGACGGACGCAAGATTAAAATATGTCAGATATAATTATTCATATCCTATTCCATTAATTCAGTCAATAAAACAAGTATTCTACGAGTGAAACAAGCACAAAGGCTGAAAGGTTGTGTTTGATTTTAAATACCGATTTATAAAGAATATTTGATAACTCAGTTAACGCGGAAAAATGGCGGGTTTGCGCTTGATCACTGCATGCAAACCAGAAGACATTAGAATGATATTTTCAATAAAACCTATGGGGAAAAAAATCGAGACATTACTCAAGCAACTATAATTAAAAACGAAAGAAACGCAGGATTTGAGAACAAGAACTCGCGAAAAAGGATTTATTTCATGAGCACGCACGCTCAACCCGACTTAGAAAAAAAGTGCGTGAAGTGTTCTTGTTCTTGCTGGCTTGTTTCTTGTAGCAGTTTTGCCGCAAGATACAAAAGAAAGGAAGAATGAATGAAATGAGAATGAAATGAGAAAGAAAGAGAGAAAGTGTGTTACCATTTCTTGAGATAAAAATCATCATTACTCACGCAAACAGAGAGGAAAAGAATAGAAAAGGAAAAAAACAAGTCCTTCACCGGAGTAAAAAGTAGTGTCGTTGAAATTTCTTGGTCACACGGTCACTTCTAACTGATACTACTACAAAATCTTTACTTTTGGAGATAAAATTTATTTACTATAGAGGGCATTCCGTGCCGTGCGCATTCCTTCAAAGGATTTTTATGACGTGTACCCCCAAAAGACCTTCGTCACCTGGACGTACAACTGGAAAGTCTACGTAAATAATGACAGAAGTTAAACGCTATATAAATGCCGTTTTCGATTCTTTGTCATTACATAGTTAGTACCCCACAGAAAGTTACCCAAGACTACTGAAAATGATGACTTCATTGTATAAAATATTTCGCCGGAGGAGGCACGCGGGCCACAGGCATGACTATGTTGAAGTTTGTCAAATTCAAGAAGACAAAGTTACATCAGAAGAAAAGTCCATCGAACACATTTGCTCGCGCACTGGTCATGTATTAACAGCTTGGCAAGACGATGGACCTAAAATCATGGATATTGGGTTTATCGAGTACCACATGCATGGAAACCGCAACAGGAATAAACGAAGAGCCGCAATATGCGAGGAACTGGAAAAAAGACAAGACGTGCCCAAGGTGATAGGACGTGGTTTAACACTGTTTGACGCTCGGCAAGATATTATTTTAAGTCAAAAATGGAGGAAACTAGAAAAAGTACAGGACGATTGTGAAATGTGAACTACAGGGCCTAACGCCCTGCTAGACTTAGCAAGAGCTAGCCTTTGCAATGACCTCGAAATGCTATAATTACCTTTCGATATTAATTAGCTGCGCTTGTCGATGTTTTTATTTCTTATTACTTGAATTCCATTGAGGCACTTATAAACTAACTTCAAGTAATTCCAATTTTAATGAACATGCACGAACATGTTCTATCTAGCACATCAGAGTTAGAACTCTGAGCACATGTAGTTCGCTAGATTAGTTTGCTCACTCTAGTGACGATACAGTTCATTTATTTCTAGTGTAAAAAAGTCTCATCCACACACAATTTTATTTCCGACTTATTTTTGATTTTGTTCTTCGTCACTTGTTGATTTATTTGTGAATCTTTGATGATTTTATTGAAGAAAACCTAGAACTCGCAAAATTATAAATTTTAAAAGATTTTTACCGAACGGTTTTTGAGCTACGACTTTTTAAAAACTTTGCGCACATTTGAAGTGTTCTATCGTTGTCATAGCAACGTCATACGTTATATTTTCATTTTCATTCGAATCTTCACTTTATTTGTCTTTGGTCTTCTGGGTCTACTTACTGTCATATATTAGCCATATAAAGTTTTTCAGGGTCATTTTTGTTAGTGTATATGCCAGTTAAAAACCCTTTCAAGCCTCCTTAAGAGCAGTAAAAACACCAGGTTCCTTTTTGAAAAATCATGAGTAAACCCACTAAGATTTCAGGTGTATTATTAAAATTCTCACTACAGTATAAAGTAGTCATTCAGTTTTTGTAAATGACAGTTTAATCTTTTAAATTTAAATTAAGAGCAGTTTTTAAACCAAGCAGATTTTGTATGACTGTGGAAAGCTTACAGCATGAACACGGTCATGACATGGTCAAGGCACAGCAAGGAACATCAAACACATCAATGTTGCAGGAAGGCACACTTACAGCACCAATCATGCTGCAAGCCTATTACAGTCATACAAAATCTGCTTGGTTTATTGTTTTGTTCACAAGCTTCAACCTGATTGCTATCTGTAGTAGAGTTCAAACAGTATATCCATGAAATACAAATTACAAATTTGTAAAATTTTGTACAACTTTGTTGAAAAATTGTTGAAGCACGAAGAACCACTAAACTGACTCAACAAACATAAATTGAGTAGGCCTTCCCTTAATTTATTAATAAAATAACAAGAAAATACATGAGAAAACAATATCCCATGATAGACTAGTCTATCAGAGATGTTCTCTTCCTGTTCAAAATTCCTAAATAAACTTCCAAAATTCCTCATTTCTGTTCCCTTAAGTCATTTTCACATCTCTCCTTGTATACGCTGACTGAATTTTTCACCCATTTGCAGTTGAGTGATTAGACTAAATTGCTTTCACTAAATTGACAAAATTGACTATTCACACATTTGTACAAATTTGTGCAATTTTGTTTTACTAATGTTTCACAGATGCTTGTTTGCATTGTAATAAATTGACCTAGGCTATCAAACTAATTTTGTTGTCCTAGATGTGCTTAAAATTTTTGACAAGATTACCCACTTTTGAGCTCTCAATGGGTAAGTGTAAATTTACCAAATTATTTGTGTGGATAAAGATTCATATAGTTGAATATGGTGTCACCAGTCCCTTTCAACTGGTTCTCTATACTCTAGTCCCAAATACTTAAAGATATCGTTCTCACTGAAAACAGGCAAAGGTGTTCCTTCACACACTTTTTCACCTCCTTGGTGAATGACCCCTGTGTTCAGTGATTTTTCAGATAAAGACATCCCATTTTTCCTAGCTAGAAGCCTTGCAGATCTGTTGAAATAATCAGAGCCTGTGAAATACAAGATAGCACAGGCCCACTCATTATATGGGACAACAATGATATCCAAGCGTCTGTGTTTGGTATTGCTTCCTGGCAACTTACAAACACCCATGTATTTATTCTGTTCTGAATTATGAATTGAAACAAGGTCATCTGTAATAAAGCCTTTAGATTTGAGGTTTTCCAAAATCTTTTGTAAAACCCCCTGATGTGATTTGCCATCAGGATGTGAAACAAGCACATCGACATCACCACAAGTTGGCTTTCCACGACGATATGACCCACATGTTTCACAAACAAGACTTAGGTTGATTTCTTTAGCAGCTATGTGCACATGCTCTCCTATCTTCCCTGCCTCTTCTCTTGGCATTCTCTCTCGAAACTCCTCAAAATACATCAATCCAATCTGTTGTTGTTTGTTCAAGTTTCCATGGTTCTTCAGATCTTCCAAGGTCCTCAATCCTTTAGAAACCCATATTTCAGCTGTCTTTGGTCCAGCTCCCCACACATCAGTGAATAGATTAATAGCCTCCATCTTAGGATCTATATGATCAAGTCTTCTTAAGTGCCCTGTCTCGATTATCTCCCATATTTTCTTCGCAAGTCTTTCCCCAACAAAGGGAAGCTTACTGCATTCTTCCCAAGTCTCAATCTTTTTGTGATAAGCTTTAATTGAAGCTATAGCTTTCTTGTAGCCAAGGGCTCTCCATTGGTCTTTTGTGTTTGCATATGAAGTAGCAAGCACTTGCAGTTTATCTGTTATATGTTCATTGTGATTCAACCCTTTTGAAGTTGATGGTTCAGCACATATCCAAGTTCCCTTTGTCTTCTCTGGTGAGCATTTACTAGTAATTTTTGAAGACTTTGTAGCAACATATTCTTGGTCATCAGCACTGTCAACATAATCACTGTCACTATCCTGTCTGTCTGGCATTTTTTCAAACTGATGAGGGTTTCCTGTCTTTTCAACATGTTGAATCTCTGATTTTGCTTTGCCTACAATTTCTGAAAATTCTTCATTCTCACCAGCTTGAATACCTTTAGAATGATGATTATCATCATCATCCTTTTCCATAGAGTTCCCAGAATCATCGCTCTGTAGTTTAGTTCTGTTATCACTTGTTGTACATGGCAAATTTGGAACAAACTGGTGTAGACTAACTAACTTACCCTCAGTAAGGCACTGGCTCAGCCAGTCTGCATACACAAGGACCATACCTTCTGGAACCGTTTTATCTCCAAGCCCCGCTAGCTTTGGTATCCTTTCAACCTTAATGTTTTGGGCAAACACAATATGAGTAGTATCTTTTTCTACTTTCTTATGGTGTTTTCCTCCATGCTTTACAAGTTTTTCTGCCAGGATACCAGCTCTAGTCTTACCTAAACCATTTTCAATGATGTGTGCTTTAATTCCACTGAAAAAATCTAGAACTGCAGGCTTTGAAGAGTTTTGCAAGGTTTTCAGTCTCTTGGATGGTGGTTCTGTCATATCTTGGGCATTTCAAATGCTAGATCTAGAACCATAAAATTAATTCATATTAAAATTAATTTATTCATTCCTCTAAGAGTGCATTGATTTCATTTCATTTCAAATATCTTTTAAAAATTCAAAACAAAAATTCTTGGTTTACTAAAATAATACCATAATAAGGAAAAAAAATCTAGGAATGTGTTTCATGGCTAGGAAACTCGTAGAAAATGAGACAAGTTATGCTTAAATCTCTTAATTTCTGAACTAAAGATAAAAAAGCTTATCTGATTTGATTTTGAATGACTATTCAGGAATTACACCTGTGACTTGAAGACAAATATAGTACAACTATTGTGAATCAAATATTCGACAAACTCACGCGTCCTTAAGCAAAAAAATCCAAGAATTTTGAACCAAGTATTGGTGGACTTTGATGAACTCCTCTTCTATTTTCTTTTAATACCGCTGTTCACAATAAATGCAGGAGCTGCTTCTACCACGGGCAGCCCAATCATTATTATTTTTATTTTATTATTTTTTCCCATACGAAAACCTCTTTTTTATAAAGCGCCTGGACCAGCACTTATTGATATATCGATATATTTAGATAAATTGTCGTAATAAAATAGTCTAGTATTTTGGTGCAATTCCTAAAAAATTTCCGAACTTTTGACGACAATGAACCGAAGCAGCTTCGGCCAACTTCGGTGTACACGTGGCAAATAAGGCCCAAGTACAAGTACGCATGCGCGAGTTTTGTCTTCGTGTCTCGCATCTTCACTCATCTTTTTTCATTTTTCTTTACTTAATATTTCCTCAAAAACAAAATATGAGACCACTAGTTATTCTAGCCTTCATAGGCTATGTATTTAGCAGTACTAATGGATTATATTTTCACATGGGGGAGACAGAGAAGAAATGCTTTATTGAAGAAATCCCAGATGAAACTATGGTCATAGGTAAAGCCTTTTGTTGTTGATTGTAATCATTTGTGCCATTTAGGTTCAATTCTTGGGAATTTTTCTGCGCTGATTTTCTATAAACTTTGCATTTACCTATGGAGGGCTCTTTCTTATTTCGGTGGTTAAACGTTTTGCGACTGAATCTTAGATTTTTGATGGTATACATGTGAGCTTATAAGCTTAATGCTCTTCAGCCCAAGCTAAAAGCCTGTGGAAATAGTATAAATTACATGCAAACGATGATTTCGATGTCATGAAAACGTGTTGTGATTTGGGTTACAAATACATTTAAATATCACCCAAGAAAATGTAGTCGTGCAAGTAATTTCAAGCCTTCCTTGAGTGCAGTTGCATAATGTAAGCAAACAGCATTGCTGTTACTAGCACAAGAGTGGGTCTGAGAGGGCTGTAAAAACCCAGTAAAAGAAATGAAGGAACTTGTAACAGATTTGAACAAGATGCATTAAGAGTCTTAAACTACACATGCTCATATAATGAAAAAGCAAGACCAAGTGTTGTAAAACATACTACATTTAGGTATGCTAGATTTGGGTTTAGCTTTGTGGTACATGAACTTGGATACTTTAAGATAAGTGCATATCAAATATAGCATTTTTACAAACCCATGGTCTCACTTTTTCAGCCCTCAAGCATGCCCATAGAGCAGTCCTTTAATCCTTTAATAAAAATACTCCTAAAACAGTATAAACTATACTAGGAGGACAGTATAAACTTAAAATCAAAGAAAAACAATAATAAAAAATTTAAAATAATAATTAAGAATAGCATGAAAATAGACCTTTTTTTTTTTAGAATTTGCTGAATTACCCCTGTATTTCTTGATTACAGACTCATTTCTACAGGGTTAGCCTCATTTCAGTGTCAAAATATGAATAAATAAAAAATCAAAGAATGCACAACTTTAACATTACAAACACTTTGGAATTCCATGGGCCTTCACTGAATATTCTACACAAAAACGAGGCTAACCCTGTATAATGGAGAACTCGAAATTGGAGTATTGATGCATGTATTGAGAGTAGTGGCCTGTTCACTCACTTATCTTGCTAAAACTTTGCTCTACCTTTTGTGTAGGTAAATATAAGACACAATTATATGATGAGAACACTAATGGGTTCCTACCATCAAGTCCTGGTATTGGAATGCACGTTGAAGTTAAGGACCCAAACCAAAAGATTATCATGTCCAAGTATTATGCATCTGAGGGAAGATTTACCTTCACATCCCACTCTCCTGGAGAGCATGTGATCTGCTTGCACTCTAACTCTACTAGGTGGTCTCTCTGGGCTGGTGGAAGACTGGTTAGTGTCTTATCTAAGATATGATAATATTTTATGATGATAATAGTAATGACGACAATGAAGATTATGATGGTGATGGTTTTAGACATATATCTTGGATTATAACATAGCTAAGATATAATGCGCACTCTGATTGGCTGGCTGCCTATGAAAAAGAAATGGATGGTTCATGGTGATAGTGCACACTCGCGCATGATGATGTCAAATCATTTCACGTTCTTTCAAGCCACTTTCTTAGAACATGAAATTGCTTTTCAGGATAAGAATAATGATAAAAACAACATTGTAGATAATTCTTCTTTGGTAAAATTTCCCCATAGAAAACATTTTATGATGATCTTTGAGAGCATTTTTAAAAGTTTTTCTCTTCAAAAATGGATGACTGAATTTTTAAATCACAGCATTTTCTGCACGTGCTAGGACGTTTTGTGGAAGAAAATAAACCCTTTTCGATGTGTAAAAGCTCTAGCTATGTTATAAAAGCAATCATCAATGCTTAGCTGTGCGTAAATCTAGTTCTGGATGCACTTGGATAGTTGGGAGAGCACTCTGGTAGCTAGAGTTGCTCTCAGCTCCGCTTTGAGCAACTCTTACACTACCATCATGCTCTCCCAACTATCCGCGTGCATCCAAAACTAGATTTACGCACGCTAAACATTGACCATTCCTTAATTCTATGGATATATTCGTCAAATTTTGTTGACAAAATCTGGCTTATAAGATTTACAGTAACATACCTAATCACCTTGGGCATAATGTTTACCCATTTCAGACCACATCATTCCCTTGAGAGTAAGATTCTTTGTTTCAGGATCATTCATATTTATACCTCTTCTCAAGCATTACCATTAAACAAAGAATTGTACTCTGTTTTGAAAAAGTCATCCTTGATAAGTCTTATTTGTTGACAAATCCTTGAATAATTTCAAGTGTATGATATTGTGTTGTAATAGTTATATTCTGTTTTCTAGCGTATCCATTTAGATATTCAAGTTGGAGAACACACCAATGATTATGCTCAAATAGCAGCCAAAGATAAACTTACTGAACTACAGCTGCGAATAAGACAACTACTAGACCAAGTTGAACAAATCAGTAAGGAACAGAACTATCAAAGGGTAAGCTTAACTGCATGGAATTTTTAAAACTGTTGTTTAGGGACACCTTATATATGTGCAATAGTCCTATGAGCAATGGACCAAAGATGGAGTTACAATAATTCTTTTTCTTCCTTTTCAGTTCCGAGAGGAGCGTTTCCGTCAAACCAGCGAAAGCACCAATCAGCGTGTCTTATGGTGGGCTATTGCACAGACCTTTATTCTGCTTGCTACTGGTTTTTGGCAGATGAGACATCTTAAAGGATTCTTTGAAGCCAAAAAACTAGTTTAAATTATTACTACTATATTTAGTTACTATATACTTTCTAATCTCCTCCTGTGCAAACTCGAATTACAGTTGTTTCTTAAGCAAAAGTCCTCTTAGCAAATTCTTGCAGAAATCAAAGAGGGTTTGAAATTGGACATCATGCTGGTCAATTTTGTATGACCGGAAAAACAAAAAATTTGGTGCACAGTATAGTGAACCAATAATGGCATATGGGATAAAATTTAATGTACTTGCTCATCTAACTAAAATGCTGATGTTTTTATAGTTATTTGAAATACAAAGTGTGGACATTAAACAAAATTTCATGACTAATCCAAATACTTTTAGTTTTAAGTAGCTTTATTTCAAGAAGCAGCAAGATACTTTCAAAACTGGACGTCCTTTGAACTGTCAATAAAAATAACCGACGCCACGCTTCAATGATTTTGGCGTGAGGCTGGTAAAAAAGTGATCACGTGGATGTCCAGTTTTGATAGTAGATGTATGATCAAGGATATCCTTGAAACAGCTTCAAGATGTAAAATCTTTTACTGTTCATTTATACTGTGACTTCTTTGTTTTTTTCCATAAAAAGGGAATTTTTCATTTTAGTTCATAGGCTTATTGTATTTTGCAGTAGAAACTTATTGATAAACTTTCAGGATATGTTTTGATGCTTTGCCAGTTTGTTATTGAAATAAAGAAGATGCACTTCAACTTTTTAATATCTTAGTAATATTTACAATATTCTGAAAAATTCCATGCAATTCTATTCTAAAACTTACTCCAAAAATAGTTTTCCTTACCAAAATCCTAGTACGTACCAAGTTAAATTAGAAAGTGGAATTTTAATAGACTATATCTGAATGTAACTGATCATGAAACAAGGATTTCAAGTATACCACATTGGATATGATAATACATTGTGTCTATAAATGCAACATCAATTGGGAACCATTATCCAATGTCAGAGTTGAACAAGTGCAAACTTATTGGCAACAAAACTTCTTGATGTTTGTTTACATTAAATTTAAGAATTTAATGTCAAGACCTTACATGTACCATCTGTAATTATAACACAGCTATAATGACTCGTGCTCTAATCAGTTTGAGAAGGGTGTGCAATGTATTTCAGTGTGTGCTGTGCGTTGAGGATCTTACTAGAACAAGTGGAACCTGGGGGGACTTCCATAAGTAAGGGGACGGGTGCTCATCAGCTATTTTAAAATACTCCTAAATTGTACCAATGTCTCGTCCTGGTGGACATGGCAAGAAAGGATTAATTTTTACCCCTAAAATTAACCTACAGTATCTATTAAACAAAACTTTCTAAAATTTAATAGACTGTTTTCTCAAGGTTGCATGTGCATCCAATCAAACGCAAATTCAGTAAAATTGAGAAGCAAATTAAAGAGGAGAATAATCAATTTTATGAATTCTTGTTGAAAAATTTCATAGAAATGTATGATAATTCTCATTATAAAGCTCTTTTTCTGGTATCGTGGCCTGTCAAGTTTCTTGGATTTGGATGAGCGCACAATCTTGAGAAAAAGATCTTTAGTAGTAAAGGCAATAGCTTGAAAAAGTTTAAAAAGCTAACTTGGTTAGAGATTCTTTAAATTACACCACTCTAGGAGGTACCAAATTACCAATTTTAACCCAAAAAAGGTACAACAAACATCCCCACCCCTTTCGCAGGGGAGTTTACCCACCAGAAGTGGAAGCATAGAAACATCTTTCTTTTACTGTGGCCATATTGGACAAAGGAAATGGTCAACACTGGGTATGCATCTGTTGTTTCACGGATGCACAGCTGCTAAGCAATTGTGAAGCATAAGTTGCATTTGGTTTTACACTTCTGCATATCTTCTTCATAATGATGCATGCTGAGTGTTGACCATGTCGTAAGTACTATTTACAATATGAGTGACCATGCTGTATTTGATAATATTGTTACTACACAATTATGCATATTGTAAATTGCTTGATACATCTAGGTTAGCTAGATCGTGTTGGACTAAAATTTTGAACATACATGTGAATTGGGCTGAGAAAATCAGCTTTAAAGTTTATGCAAATCAGGACAATGCTGTATGGGATATACAAAGCTCCTCCACGCTTATGATTTTCTATTGTCTTTACCTCATTAATTATTCATCAGTATTATAATGAAAATAACTCATCAACAAGACATTTTAATCATAACTGAATTCCAACTTATTAATAAGCAAGATTACTGGTAAGAATTTAGTTCTTTTTCATTTCCAATTTAAGATTCAAATAGACTCAAAATATTTAATTTTGATTTTAATAAACACAGTTACTAATTTATTTGTGATTCCGACCTTAGTTTTGTTGTGATTCTATAGTAATGAAATTACATTGGTCAGAAAAGTATGTAAGAGTGCTTAAGGTGCAATGCTTTATGATTAAGAAAATGAACTATTCTTCATTCTCGCTGTTAAGATTAGCTCCTAAAAATTGTTTGTACAAAAAAAAAAAAAATTTCTCATGCTATAGACCTCTTTACCTTTGTATGCAAATTGCCCAATTCAGACCACATGGCATTCTCTTGGGAATTGTTCTTTTATTATGAAAATGTTAACCTATCAACATAAGAATTAATTCCCAAGAGTGACATCACATGATCTGAAATGGGTAAACAAACAGTGAAGGTAAAGAGGTCTATTGCTGTAGCACACTATAAACTGCTGTGTGTAAAATACAAAACAACTGATTTACATCCAGAAATGCACAATGCAAAATAAAAGCAATTTCTACCTTTTTCAAAACAAAAACAAAAAAGAGAGAGTAATTGAGAAGATGTATTTTGTTTTTTGCAATAAGTATAAATGGTTATACTAAACAACTTCCAAAGGAAACTAAATGTAGTATTCAAAGGCCAAAATTTGCTTAATTTTTCTTTGAAGGAAAGTGGCTCAGTGAAGCAATATTCTCAGAACATTTACAAAATGGATAATTGCAACACGACTGTAACCATGGTCGCCAGAAAAAAACATCCAGTTGTGATGCTACTGGGCGTATTTCCTTTTGATGTTGCCTGAGAGCTGATTTAATAGGATTGATGACATCCTTGTATTGTTGGGTGCTGGGATCTATTGGATTCACTTCACCTGGGTCATTTGTAATGTCAAACAGCAATGGTGGATCATGAATAGTGACAGCATTACCATAGCAACCACAAACACCAGATCCAAAGCAGGTTTGGGTTCCCTGTGTCCACTTTGGAGTTACAAAGTGTGCTTTCCATGTTGTTGCACCATGCCTTGGTCTGTAGCGTACAGCATGGATGGCCTTGGCACAGTAATGGTACAT
>JAAAQI020097553.1:0-16386 GCA_011800005.2 Stichodactyla mertensii | reverse complement strand
TAGCGGTGCTTGTCTTTTCTCACACCTCGGTGATAAATGAAGTACTGAGTCTGCGTATGTTGCTTGCGCTTATGCTTGCGTCGCTAGTGAGAACCAGGCTTAAATCATCGAGTAATAAAGGAAAATGTGCAAATATGCTGCACTTACCACTCTCTTGTCAATTTTCATTGTGTTATATCATTTTGCTTTTGCATTTCATAAGCAATTGCAACTATTTTGCTAGCTTTATTTAATTAATCAATTCCAAGCACGGATGACGTCATAAATATGCATGACGTCATTTTTACTTCAACGTCAAAATTGATGTTGGAGTAAATGGAATTTAGATTGCGCGACTCTAAGACTAAGACGTCACGCCATACGGCATCGTCACGGCTTGAACCAATCACAAAGTGCAAAAAATTGATTGCTCATCCAATCAAAAAGGCTTTCACTTGTGAAACTATCATGATGGTCACGGTCACATCACGTCACTTTACGTCACTAATATTTGTTGGTTTTTATAATCGTGAAATGATAATAGCTTGTTTAATGATATTCATTCCGGCGTACTTTTCATTATATTCTTGTGGCATGCGGCGCGAGGTCGTCAAAGTTATGGGGTCCAATATTTGAAAAATAAAATAAAATTAATCAAAACTCCTGGGGGTCAAGCGAAATTTAAGATGGTAATCCTAAGAAAAATTTATTTTAGTTCTGTTCTCATGAATCACTGAATTGAGCAAAAAAGGTGTTCCACATATTGTTCATCCCGGAGAAATCCTAGGGCTAGGACTGAGAAAATTATGCCAGATTTTTCATTCCGGATGACGAGAATTAATGCAAAAGCCTAATGGACTAGTGCCATGATTTCACGTGATTTTTGACGTTAAAGCCATATATAATCACTTCTGATCTCAATCATCTTTGAAAACCAATCATCGCCACACTTTTAAAACTGTTACATCAAGCCAGAGATATGAACTCGCTGTGATTGAAGTCATTGAAAATAAGAGATTGAATGAAACCATATAATTTCCTTTGAAACTCGGCCACCCTCAGTTTCCAATGAATGCAATTATAAAAAATAAAAGACCAACTTCTATCATACGCTGCCTTTTTCATAAAATATAATTTTCGGTGTGAGTCTAATACTTTAAAGACCCTGGTGTAAATTACTTTAGGATATTACTCAATTCTTGATTTGTATTACGAGTTCAGGAAAATGAATTTGTCGGAGACAATATCGGTCCTTTTCCTTCTAGGACTTCTAGAGATATACCGAACTGATAACAGCATAGCTACCGTATTGAAAGCCTATTGATGAAAATTAATCAAAATCTAAAGAAACCCAAAATGCTGTCGAATAAATAAGCAATATTCTTGACCGAGATGAGGTTGCGCAACTCTCTTCAGGAAATCTTCATTTCAGTAAGACATTCTCTTTTCACACGGATATTCGCCTTGTTCTAGCTAAGTACTTCCCAAGAAGGAATAATCGAATATACTTTCATAAAGACATAGACAATCTGTCTCAACTGTCTTTGATTAGTTCTGTATGCTTTTCGCAGATGAAAGCTTGGCTAAGAGTCCTATCAGGAAGCTGACTTTATTGGGCGAATCGTTGAGGGATGAAGATTTTCTTGAGTGCTATTGAATAGTGATGACGGTCTTAATTCTTTTCTTTACGGAATGATTTGATGAGGTTTTGCTTAGAGCAACTTCACGAGTTCACAGCTTTATGAACAGAAGCTTTATGAACAGAAGCTTTATGAACAGAAGCTTTATGAACAGAAGCTTTATGAACAGAAGCTTTATGAACAGAAGCTTTTGAACAAGGTTTGCGGTCGGAGGCACATGCTTTGATCTTGTTACAGCAAACTACACTGAACACAGTGAAGACACTCCTAGCAACACAGAAACCTAGGATGCACACCTGACAATGGCGTCAGAGAACGTTACAACTGCAACTGCACAGCAAACTACAGCAAGCCACGAGCTTTTTCTTGCTCTTGGTTTATGTGAAATCTTCATAAGCTTTCTTGGCTCAACAGGGAATTTGCTAACTTGCTTCGCGGTTGTCAGAAACAAGAATCTCCACCATGCGACCAACTTCTACGTGCTGTCGCTTGCAATGGCCGACTTTTTGGTGACAAGTATCCTAGTACCAGTAAGAGCAGCTGAGCATCTCGCTATCTTTAATGACTCTATTCCACCGTCCAAAAAAGTCATAGACGTAGCTGTATTCATAGGAAGAGCGACTATTTTGTGTTCACTTGCTAGTCTCTCTGCTCTAAGTATCGACCGTTATTTGGCGCTGAAATATCCAATTATCTATCGAGTGCGAATAAGGTATAATTTTAAACGTACTTTAATCATCGTAGCTTTCCTATGGATTATATCTTGGCTTCTTACTACGATTCCTATGTTTCCTGGAGTCAGTCCTTTTCAAGGCCTCATCGTTTTTGCCGTATTTGTCTTCATAATGACATTAATCATCTTCATTACGAGTTGGAAAGTTCTACAGCTGGTAAAACAACTGTTTAAGAGACTTAAAAAATTTAGGTCTACAAAATCTACAACCGAGGATGCATCATTCAAGAGACACATTTCCTTTGCAAAATATTCAATATTCCGTAATATAAACAAAATAGAAAGATCTGTAGGTATTAGGATGGACGGGGTAGAGCAGTGCTTTGAACACAAGACACTCTCACGTGGTGGTAGAGGAGGGTTAGCTTTTGATAACGACGCTTTTTACATTGGACATAAACAGCAACCTGTCAAACTTCTAGGTGTAACACGTACCGATAGCGAGAATCATAAAAACTTTAGCGTTTGTCGTCAGTTTGAAATACGTTCTTACCCAAAAACTGACAGTAGAGAGACAGCGTTGCATAAAGACATCAATGCACCTGCAGTTATGCAAGGAAAGCCAGTATTGGCTGCGAATTCTAATGGTACATTAGCAGGAGTGTCATCAATGGCTGATGGATATATAGCAAAGACGATAGCCATCATCACGTGCGCGTTTGTAGTGTGTGTTTACCCGCGAATTGTGCTGATTCTCTATCACGTAGCTGTGAAAGAAAATCAAGAAACGCGAGTCTGGCGGTTGTGGTTGAAAGTTCTTCTCTACATCAATTCAATCGTAAATCCTTTCTTGTATGCTTGGAGATTTAGGGATTTTCGGCGGGAATTCTTTTATCTCATTAGAAAGCTAAAAAGAACTATTTGTTAATGAATATGCAAGGGATTTTTTTTCTTTCTTTCTTTCTTTCTTTTGTTTTCTCTTTTGTTTTTTTTTTTTTTTTTTCTCTCTTTTTTACAAAAAATAATCAGTGTATCATTGACTGATTAAAAGTCGCTGAATCAGAAATCTTTTGAATTAAAGAAAGTTTCAGTTCTCACCATCTCAAAGCTTATCAAACTAGATCTCATTGAGCGTAGTAAGAGGCTTCCTTTATGGATAAATGACTGTAAAAGTCGTCAGATCAGCTTAAAAATGTTTTCGGGCAAAAACTCACGGCTTTAAATGCTAATTGTGCATACCGAAGCATTCTTCTAGTGATAGTACTCTTTGATAACTAGTAGTCTTTGGCGACTTTGCTCCATATAAGGCGTTAGAAAGAATAGACATGCGCAGACCATAGCAAATAAAGAGCATGCAGGGCATTCAGATTGGTCATTCGCAATAAAAAAGGCAAAAACATATTCTATACTGCTGGGATATTTGGTACTATTAGTGACAAATCAGCATTTGTGCTGTTAAATTGGAAGTTGGCGTAGTGGTCAGTGGTCAGTGGTTAGTTTTCCATTTCAGGTCACGTGTCATTCTCCGGTTTAATTCAGTATTTGTACGATGATAGCGCTTGAGAAGATACGTGAATATTGATGTACTTCAAACCGAAAATTATCAGGCAAAAAACTGAGCGTTAGAACAAACCGATTTTTGAAAATAATTTTTTTTTCCAATGTCTGTTGTGGAATACCGCATGGTTATTTTGCATAACGAGTGACGGCTATCGTGAACTGGTCAGCGGCAGCTGGATCAATGGTCAGCGGTTTATGTATCCACCATATCAATCAAATGGAATGGTACACGGAAATAGAGGCGAATATCATTAACATTTCGCCTAGAGTACTTTGGTACATGAACTGTGACTGTATTTCATAAACCATGACTGCACTCAAAAACTGAGTGTTGGTCAATCAGGCACACGAGATGACAAGCCATTTATGACAACGACAGCTCGCCGCTTATCAGCGCGTTAGACTTCTATACAACAGAACCAAAACAATCACCATTTTTTACGTTTGTATAAACCATTAATATTAAAATTTTGCTTGCAGTTGGAATTTATTGACGACTGATGGACAAAATATAAAAGCCTTTGCAGTAGAAGATTAATATTCTGTATCTGCGAGAGGTCAAACGGCTTATGATCAAGGAGCATTCATTTTTTATCGGGGAGGGGTGGTTCAAAGTCTTCAAATGTCGAGAAAATGATTCCAATGGGCTTTAATTACACTGCAGCCATGCTTATTCCCAAGAAAAGGAAAACTTTTGTTCTTCCCCGTGTGAATTCGTTCTGGAGTGTTTAAATGCGAGGCCACGTGAGGGAAATGTGTTGTTTCAACCAACATGGCCGCAGCATGATTAAAGGCCATACGAGGATGATTGAACAGTACTTATGAATATTTCCAGGTTAGCCCAAACGTTATGTAGCTAGTACGAAAACTGGGTGCCATTTCGATGGAACAGCACGACTATATTAGTGGATGGTTAGAGTTTCTCGTAACACTGGGGGCACGTTTTGAGGTTCGTATTCGTATTTGCTTCGTGTTGTGTCCGGAATGTTGTGTTAAACCGGCGCAAAGCCCCCACCCCGACCCCCACATGAACTCGCTGCTACTGGGCTGCGTCAGAGCGAGATGCTAAGATAAGGAGGGTACGTAAATGTCACTGAAGCTTGTCTTCCGTTGAAATTTAAATTCAAATACCTATTCTGCGAATTAACTAAACGTCTGCCTTAAGAGTAAGCATGGTTTGAACATTCCATAGTTCCATTGCTCCACAGTTACTGTTTCTACGTCGATAAGCCAAAACGTTACGTTATTAGGTTACAGCAACAAAACAAGTTTTGTTAACTAAAAATTATATATAGTTTGGATGGATGTTATCAATCCTAAGCAAAGCACACGTTTTAAAGAAGTGGTAATGTCCCTGAAATCGAGAGGTTTATGATGTGTTTGTCCGACCTGCCATATTCCTTTGGGAAGAGTCTGACGCGATTGGTGTGAGTGGATGTATAAATTGCACGTAAGCGTTTTTCTGTATGCTACAATGTTATGCACATCGGCAGACGAAGCCGAAAATCTGGGTTATATTATTTTAATTTAAGGAAGCAGCCATTGGCTTTGACTTTACACCAGCAGCCCACCATGCAGGCCTTGCTTCTCTGAGTCGTTGCTTTTACGAAAGAAAATCGGTCTCTCCACAAAAAATCTTGTCACGAGTAATGAATTTTTTTTTTTTTTTTGCTCTCTATCCTGCGTGCTCTCGCTGGAGGCGGTGCCTAGGCTGTAACGGGCCCCACGGTGAGTGACGTATCACATCTTCCCCGGTCACCGGTGCCAGCGGGAGAAAATCTTTTAAAATCCTTGAAAATTCGAATAGGAAAGAATGGAAACTTGATCCGATTTTCCGATTGGTTTGTACAGGTTTGAAGGAAGGAGTTTCCGGAGGATGTGGTGTGAGCAGAAGTTAGTTTGATCCAACACCTGGCGTTACACTTTCAACTTATTATCGCGCGTAATGGAAACATTTCTCAAATGTCTTTTTTTTTCACATCACATCTGGACAAGATAGCTTTATTGCTAAGACAGTTGAGCATCGCGTGGCGCGTCCTTCGATTCCGAGTCACAACAACATCATCAGATCTTTTCCATGCCATATTCGTAGTGAGACACAATATGATTCCATTATATATGAAATTCTTCTTTTCGTAACTAGTAACCTATGCTTCCACGTAGACATTCTTCCTTTGACTGTGAACTCTCAGCAATTTTAAGCGTTTTTAAAAGATGTTCGAGCGAACAGATCATTTAAGCTGTCCGTGACGTTGAGTTGGGTCGGCAAAAAGACGCGTTAAAATGGAATGCGACGCTTTAAAGAAATGCGATAAGATAAAACAAAACGACGCTAAAGTAAAGTAGAACGCCATGTTAGAAAAGTCTGAAAGCTCAAAAAAATACACCGTAAAAAATCGATTCTTGAAAAGAAATGATCTTCGCGCCTTTTTTAACGGTTTCTAGCCAACGATCCAGGACCACAAAGTCATATAGAGCTTCAGTGATGCTCAAATCTCCAAATAAACATCTGAAGAGCGTTCGTTGTTTGGGGAGGATAATGATTGGGTATTTTGAACAAGTTGTTGAAGATATTTGTCATGAGATCAATCATCCACTGTTCGGACATCCCACGCATAAACACAGTATAAATAGTGCGAATGAGTGAAAATCTTTTTTATTTAACTCCAGCTTCTACAGAAAGGTGAACTAGATAACAGAAGCACACAGACTTCAAGAAAATGAACTTGTCACTGCTGCTGTGTTCGGTGTACTGTCTTGCAGTGGTTCTGCCATCACAAGGCTCGTACAGTAAGTCTTCTTTTTGGCACACCTCGTTCTGCTTGGAAACAATTATCCTAATCAGCAGTTTTGCGTGCCGTTGCAGGGAGTAGCGCTGCTATAAAACGACTGTTTGAAGATTTGTTGAGAGACAGCAAAGGTAAGAAAAAATATTAGAAACTTTTACGAAATTGTCACTAGTTTTATACAAAAAAGTTTGGCAAACTTCGGAGACAATTTGAAAACTTTTGCCATTTGCCGCGCGCCATTAACAGAGCCTAACGGAGCAGATATCATTTAAGGCTCTAAAAATGCATTTTGAAAACTAGATGGATTTAAGTTAGAGACCCGCATATCCTAGTTAGAAATATCTGCGTCGCATCTTTTTTTGTTGATGAACTTTGTTTTTGGAAGCTTTAATGAGATGTAACATAAAACCAGTATGTAAAAGGCGCTTCTTACCCCTCCCCCTAAGGAAAAGCCATCTTCTCTCGTCGGGGGAGGGGAAGGTGCAAATTCTATATTCTAGATTAGTGAGCACGTAAAATGCACGTACACTTCCTTTACTCTGAAATAGCTTCTCTGTTAGTTCAACTAGTGAGATTAATGGCGTGTATTTCATCACCATTTCCACAAACTGGGTGCCCTGACAAGTATCAGGTTGAATTTTGATACATCGAAGTACGTCGCCTGAAATGTAATAGCATGACCTTTCTATCGTCCCCCTCACATTTGTCTGTTGTTTTTAGATGAATTGGAGTGTATGTCATGGAATGACCAGCAGCCAGACATATGTGCAGAGATGCTAAGGGTTGATTCCGGATATTGTAAAGATTATGGCGACCAGCCTTTTTGTAAAAGGACCTGCAGCCCTTGTAAGTTTGTTGGTAAAATTTTACTATTTTGTGAATGTGCCCCACGGAGATACTAATTCAGTCTTCGAGTGCTGAGGTAGTAGTTAACTACAATGGTGGTCACGCACGTTACGTGACATGACGTGTAAGGGTCAATCAGTTTAATCAGACAATTATAGAGCGCTGCAAAAAACCTCTTGCATTCGAACACAGTATAATAAGACCACCCTGGTAATCCGAATGCCTCTTTGATATGAATGTATGGACATATTTAAACCACCGACCAACGGCTGTGGTTCGCCCCAAGCGAGGGAATCCGGAATGAAGCGGGATTCTGGATTATTAGTGCTGGATTCTGGATTCCAAATTTCAAAGTCTTGGATTCCTGATTCCAAATGCTTAAATTTCGATCCTTGGATTCCGGATTCAAGATTCCATTGTATCTACCCCCCTTGAGTCACATGAGAATGGTGAACGACATACTAAGTATTGTTTTGATGTTTTAGCTACATCATTAACCATTGCTCTTTCCTTTTTCTTTTCTTTTCATTTTTTCAGGTGGACCAATAGGTATGCTTTGCTTATTTTACTTTTATTAGAGATAGCTTTATTCATTTTTTGAATCTACATTTTGTACAACATTTACAAAAGTTTAAGGGAGGGGTGGTCTGTTGGTGGCTACTTGAATTGACTGACTTCTTGAGTTAAACAGCCTTGATTTATCGTATTAACTGATTGTCATTTCTCTTATATTTCAGTACCTCTCAAGCCTCCTGCGCCATCAAGTAAGCGTTGTTAACTTTGTTTAGGGACGGTCATTATTCAACACCTTGGGAGGGGGGGGAGGGGGGGAGGGGGGTTGTTGTGACACCATAAAAATTGATCCCCCATAATGTAGGCTTTTAGTGATCCCCCTATTTTTTCTCGTTGTGTTCCTGATGCCACATAGTTCTTTGCAACTTCCGGTTGAATTGCATTAAAAAAATTGGCGGGATAGGACATCCGCCAAAACACAGATTACTCTACAAGTCACGATAAGCCAAGCAAAACTTTATGTAATATTTTTGTGACGCAAATGACTTGTCAACTTGACTGATGCATTTTATCGAAAAAAGAATTTCCACAAATGGAATTTTGGTAACTGAAAGCCATCAATGAAAATCATCATTTCGTGACAGGACTTTTGTTTATTCCGTAATCTTTTCCCGTTCGTAGCTGAATGTGAGAACAAGCTAGATAACTGCCCTGTCCTGATGCATCTTTATGGCATGAATCATTGTAAAGGCCAACCTACTTATGCTTCGAAATACTGCAAAAAATATTGCAATCGTAAGTGTTTGATCAAGTGACGAAATACACTTTCTTTTTCTCGTTTACTCTAGTCTATAATGTATAAATCCAGGGTGCACACAGGTACTTGAAAACTACTTGAATTTGACCTTTTTCGTAATTTATCCTTGAAAAGTTCTTGAATTTTAAGAAAATGTCCTTGAATTTGCATTAATCATCCTTGAAAACAAAGCAATTGTCGTACTTGATATGTCATATACGACAATTGAAAAGTCCTTGAAAAAAATTAGACAATACCTGTGTACATCCTGAAATCTCAAACCTGAGGCTTAATTTAAGGTCAGAAGCTCCCGTAATTATTGTGGATAGTGCGTAGTTTGACGAAAGCTGCTGAAATGCGCGACCGAAGATTCTTCCTAAAGGGGCTGTTTACATGGGGAAAAGTTGTCTCGGGCACAAGGGATAACCCTCTTCCCCGAGCTATCCTTCTTCTTTAATTCAGGATGTATTTTACTCTGCCTCGACTAGAAGGGTAACCCTACTGTTAGGGACACCCTATTTGTGAAAGAAGGTGACCCGGGACATTAACTTTTCTCTATGTAAACACTTCAACTCGCCTTACTGAGACAACTTTTTCCTTTGAACATGCGTATCGCCATTAAAAACGATAGTTGACCCGGGTTTATAGGTACATTTTCTTTTCATATGATAATGAACGCTCGGTATAGTTGGCTCGGGTACGAGGGTGTCTTGTTAATGTCTTGCTACAGGGACAAGTTTTCTCCATAACGGCCCCTGAACTATTGAGCCAAGTGATACGCTGTAGTGAAAAAGTGCGCTTAGCTTTAAGTATAGAAACACTGGCAGCAGGATTTGTCGAGCAAGCGCGCAGCAAGTATATAGCTAATTCACTCATATTTGTCACTGAAAAAAGCCAAAAGCGTAAAGCTTTGAGAGCGGAATCATGAAATTATTTTCGCCGTGACATTATGATAATAAGAAAATCACTGTATGCTTGCAAATTCTACAATCTTGGAGATATATTCCTTAATTCTTAGATAGCCTACAGCGAAGTTTGTTGGTAAACAAAAGATAAATGAAAGCCGAGGCTTTTTTCAGCGACAACATTAATTTAATTAGCTATATGCCTCTGACTCTCACATTACACCGTTTTCCTCAAGTAACAGCGAAGGAAGCATGCGTATTTGTATTAAAAAGAACGTGGTCATAACCGCACAGCAGTGAGCAAAACTAGAGCTGACAGTGAATACAGCTAGCGAAGGCTAAAGACATGTTCTACACATTCTGATTAATACACACGTTATGAATAACTGAAACATTAATTGGATTGTCAATTTTTTTCGACAGTTTGTCAAACTTTCGGCAGCGCCTGGAAACCCTGAGGTAATTGGGATGCTTTTTCTTTACTAATGAAACGGCCGAGAGATTGTTGACCGTGCAAATTTTGGACGACTTCTCATTTTTGATGGTCCAAATTAGATCTGGGAAAAATATAAATCAATAATTTAAAAAGCAAAATGTTTGGGTCGATGACAGATGGTCTATTACAGCTCAAAACACTTTGATAAGCGAGTAAAGGAAACATGACGTCTCACCTTCCCATTCGATGAAAACACGTGATTCATTTTATAAATATATGCAAATCAATAATCTTTTTCTCGTTTTTTTTAGGAAGGAATGACTTAATCAGCCGAGTCATTTAACAATGTATGAAATTCTATTGATTATACGTCGTAAACAGAACATTGTAATTATATTCATTATTTAGTAGCTCTTAGTATTTCTTGATATATTATCGAATACTGATCCAAAATTGTGGAAATTGATCTAGCAGTCTTGTAACATAGTTCAAGTTTTTAGAAATATATATTTTTTTGAATTCCTGATTAATAAACAATGATATTTGAAAATGTTTTAATTGTTATTCTCAGTGTAAATGAGGATGGAGGGTCCCATAACACATAACACCATGAAGTGGTTAAAGTGCCCCTAACGTCTACGACCATATTTTGAAAATCCATTCTTCATAACGTTTCTGATAATTGTTCATTTTTATTGGTTGTGCACCCACATATTTCCGAGTAATAAAGGATTAAAGATCTAGAAATGCAAATGAGATGACGTGGTATTTTATCAGTAATAAAATTTGTCCTATAAATGCAAAACCAGGCTAAAAAGTAATTTACAGATGATCTTTCATGTTCAAAGTATTATTGTCAGTTGGCCATATAACTTTGCAGGATTTTGACTTCTTCAAACAGCGCCTTCTCTAGACTACAGATTACTTTCTAGAAAAACACCCAGATGACGTCACAATTTACATATCAAGATCAAAATTAAACTGTCCTATCACAAACTTTATGAAGTTGGATTTTCAAAATATGGTCGTAGGCATCACGGTGTACTTAGCTATGCCTTTCAAGTTCTTATATTGGTCCTCATACACTTTCTAAAGAACGCCGACAATTTAAAATTGCATTTTGAAAGCGCAGACCAAAAATTAAAAATTTAGGAAGCTCATTTTCCTTCATTAAAGAGTTTTCTTTCGATTAAAACATAACAATAACAATATATTATTTTAATAATTAAAATTGATCTTGAAAGCATAATTAAAATTGATCTTGAAAGCAGAAAGTTGGTCAATATTGGTAAAGATTACAAGAACGCAGAGGAAGACTATAAATATCAGTGTGTCTAGGAAAACGCGTGCATATTGTGATGATAATTTAAACTGATATTTTCATTCTAGTTGGCTTTATTTTTCTAGCCCATCCTCGATCTTCAAGACACCTTTAGTTCTTCTCTTTCGTTTAAAATTTACATTTCCAAATATTTCCTTCGATTCTAATAATTTCGTAGCTTTTTTGACAAATACCATCTTGTGTAGCTAGCGCCCACAGACTTTGCTCTTAATACTATCGCTTACATATTAAATTGAAATTAATATGTCAATATAGGTCAAGGAATATATGTCTGCTGTCGAAAGAACAATTAAGGGACTGCTCGTTATTACTGCCTGAGCGTGAGCTGGAGGAAAATGAAAGAAAAATGAAGAAAAAACCACTGCTCACGCTCCTTTCTACACCACACACACACACGCACACGCTAACCCCCACCATCAACGAGCTCCTCGCTAAAATACATTTCATATCTGTAGTTAATAAAATTTCAATACCCTCCTTCCATTTATTCCTTTTTTCGAGACGCTCTAATTTTCCTCCATCCTCCCCTAGGTATACAACGAACAATTCTAAAGCAGCGCGCTAACTATATTTGCAGCACCACACTCCTATGTACACTGAAACTGGCCTAAAAATTAAGCTTAAACATCACAAAAAGGTTCAGTTAACAGGTAAAGCTGAAAAAAGCAAAGCTTTGTTAATGGAAGTAAATGAAAGATTTAATTTGTGTTTGTGGAAAATAATGCGGCTAATTGAAGTGACAGCAAGTGAACATCAGATCTGGAAGTTTAATCAAATACACCTAGCATATAGAAATACTCAAAAACATTACATCTCTAAAGTCAAATAAGTGGAAAGATAACTGAATGAAGTTAATTGGCTGAGATCTGTTATTTTTGAACATCAATTTTTCCTATTTTCAATACACCTATTTCAGAAAAGGTTGTCGGTCGATGATCTGAAATCTGAGCCAGACAATTCGCCAGCGCAGGTCGTCGCTCAAAGGTGGTGTCGTATAGCTATTTACTGATTACAAACTACTAAAAGATAAAACTTAATTTGAAAATGAATGCACAGCTCGTAACCTCAGTTACTCTCAGATTTCAGATTTCAGATCTCCGACAGACAACCTTTTATGAAATAAGTATATACACCTAGTACAAAAAAAGTTGTCGGTCAACGATCTGGAATCTGAAAGTCTTGGCCAGAGAATTCACCAGCGCAGGTCAGCGCTCAAAGGTGGTGTCGCATTTAGCTATTTAGTGATTGCAAACTTTGAAAGATAATAAAACTTAATTTTAGAATAAAATTTAATTTAAATACATTCAAGCAAACACCAATACACTAAGGCATAAAGAAATCCAAAAACATTAACATTTTTTTAGTCAAATAAGTGGAAACATAAAGGAAGTCAATTGGTTGATATCTGTTACTTTCGGGCACAATTTTTTCCTGTTTTCAATATCGTGGGAAAACGCTGAGTGGCTTTGTTCACGTACGCATATCAGCTGTAACCAAGGGAGAAACAGCTGGTGATTCCTCTTTTCAATGGGTACGTGTTCCGTGTGATTTGGGGGAGGGAGGGATGATGTATATGAGTATAAAATAATATGCGCCCGAGGCGACACGCATTTATAAAGGAAAGAAGAAAATAAGGTTACAAATGAGAAAAAATTTTCTCAGAGTTAACTATGTGGCTTGAAAGTGTTTATACTAGCCTTATAACATTAATTCATTATTGAAATTCATGTCTATCATTATTAATTGAGAATTTTTGGTCGTTGATGTCATTTAGTTCAACACAAAAGCGAATACCATATTTCTAGCCAATTTGGTAACAGCTTGTTTGTCCCAGTTATGAGTCACTTACAATTATGCTTCGCGGTTAACATCGGGCGTACTGAAACGAGTAATAAAATCAAATTGGTAATCCAAGTAAATTAATAGTGGTAGGCACGTGCGTAAGTGTCTATTATGCTTACACAGTTCATTTAGTTCCTAGGAGGACTGTATTCAGCTGTTTAGAAAGGATATATATATATATATACATCCAGTGGAACCAAGGTATTTTGTTTTAAGGTGGGGACACATACGCTAAAGGGAAGTCGAAAATTTAGCAGTAAGAATAAGTGAAGGTAAGAGCTACTGTGTGTACTGCTTAGAAATACCTCTTATTAAACAAACGCGAGGGCCATACCGTAAGATATGGACTGAGTTTTTCTACTGTCTTATGGTCCAAGCGTGTAGCGCGCGGTCCGTAAAAAAGTGGAAAAAACGTATAGACCGAGCAAGCGAGGGTTAATAAGATGTTTATTATATGGCGAGGCAAACACAAAAATAAGATTCGTGGTCTGTACCTTAAGTTATGGACCACAAATTGGCCAATGAGAGCGCGTGAAATTACCTTGCCATATGATAAGGCATTTTATTTTTCTCCAAACAAGCTGAATTCTTCAAACATAATCTTTTACTATAAGAAAGGAAGCCGTCACGCAAGAGAAGAACTGTCCCTGCTCTAAGTCCTCTAGCGTGTCAAAACCTTTATGAATTAATGTCAGGGAGACCTTGATTTTACTATTCTAGAAGCGTCGATACAAAAAACACCAAATTGGACGCAATGAAGAAAGACTCAGACGTATCAAGAGGCCAGTCCTAAGGTGCTTGTAAACCTCCTTCACAGCTGATCAGCGCAGATTTTTATTGTAAAAACTTCTTAAACAAATATACACTGGATTTTAGTGTTTCAGACTGTCTTCACAAGCACGTACCTGCACATTCAATATGAACGCCATTGTGCTGATGTCAATTGCCGCAGTTTTCTGTCAACTAATGACTGGAATTCAAGGTAAAACTCGATATATTTTGTCTCTGTAATGTTGTTTCTTATATGTTCTTACGATTAGGATGGGTGACGTAAAGCGGTAAATTAAAACGCAGCACAGACTACCAGAATCCCATGGGTCGGTTGAGCGCTGGTTCGATCGCTGCTGACGCCACTGAACTGATTCCGTTTTTGTTGGTCTCTCCCTTGCCACGAGGGTTTTCTCCGTTTTTCCTCCCTCCACAAAAATCAACACGGCCGTTGGTATTGTGTGTGAGTCAGTGGCCCACGTTGGACAACCATTATCTTATTTATGCTAAATTGTTATCATTCTATAAATAGAGAACATTTAGTTGAAATCTTTCTCGTAAGAATCTAACCTTCGTCGAAGTCGAACTCGGAGAAAGTTAAGGTCAGGACACACGGTGCAACTGTTGCGCGCGACGTCACTGACTGTCAACAGGATTTTACACTGTGCAATTTCTCAGCAACTTGTCTCGCAATAGTTGAAAATGTAGGGTTGCAGGTTGCCGAGGTAATGTCTTACACTGTCACGCGATCTCAGCAACCTGCAACAATTTTTCGCCAGGTACCATGGGGAGAACTCGTGATAGCGCCATATTGACTGATTGCGAAAATGTGCGCATGCTCTTTTGAAAAATATGCGATAAAATTGCCATAAAAAGTTGCTGGTGAAACGACTATGCAACGGCGTTGCAAATTGCTGCAATCCGTGGCGAAAAGTAACCGAGTTCTAGTTAGAGCAACGCTGCGTGCAACAAAAAACTGCCAGACAACCCCTATTACACTGTGCAATTCTTCAGTAACTTGTATAAAGACAAGTTGCTGAGAAAATTGCACAGTGTAACGAAGCCTGAAGGTATTTTCAGCCGGTATAATGAAATCTCCATCAGTCTTTTTCATCCTGTTATTTCATAATCACTTCTTAACGGACTATTTTCAAATATTTCTCTGTAGGCCGTAATTTATTGCCATGTATGTCCTGGACGGACCAACAGCCAGATATATGCCAAGACATGTTGAGGAGGGACCCTAAATATTGTGAAGATTATGGCGACCGGCCTTTCTGTCGCAGGACTTGCAGCCCTTGTAGGTTCATGCTAATGTTGCTACTGCTGTTTTTGATTTTCGTTATCAGATGATGATGATGATGATGATAAACTTATATCTTATCCTTATTTTTTAATAGGTGGACCGGCCAGAGGTTTGTAGTCCATCTTTCTTTACTGTATCCGTTTCACATATACGTTAGACCTTTTAGGTGTAGCTTTGGTTTACTACAATTTAAATGGTCGTGCGCGTGTCAATCCCATTTCTCTCTTTCCGGATCTCAAAATAAATCAATCAAAAATTTGCAGACTCTTTGAAGTTGAGGAGATCTGTGCGCAAAACTTGATTAAATTCGGTTCGCAGCACAATCTCATGTAACAAATTTGATTTGTGTGGAGAAAAATTACCTGTATGGAATTAATAGGGATGAAATAATGCTCAGAAAAAGAACTGAACTGAAACTGAAACTGAAACTGAAATATTGCATGTCATGGACTGAATTTAATAACCTTGATTCCCAGATGTTTGAAATAGTATACTTAAAAATTTTTCACTGAAATAGACATTTTTCGAAATCGCTTGGATGAAATCACAGCACGGTAACGTTACGCAAAATAGCGACTACGCGCGTCGACACAATCAAAGTGGCACCATTACTTTCGAGGCATGACACCATCATTGTCACGACACTATCACTGTCACGCCACGGGGGTACGGTGTTTTTTACCTTGTTTTTAGCACAATATTAATGTTTTTTATTTCTTTAACGCCGTAGAAGTCAAGATTCCTTTTCCAGCAGGTAAGCAGTAAATCTTCATCTTAAAGTGCATATCACCCATTTTGCAATATTCTCAGAATTGATTCTATGTGAAGTGACTTGTTGAATGACTCAAAAATTTCATAAAGTTTGACTGCTGCTTCCTGATGCTATAAAGGTTTATTCGTGCCATATGCTAATTATGTGACGTATGAGGAGGAATTTATACCTATTTATTGTTCTTCGTACTTCAAAATGCTGGGTATATTGTGCAAACTT
>JAAAQI020097442.1:0-16388 GCA_011800005.2 Stichodactyla mertensii | reverse complement strand
TTTACAATCACTCGCCTTCGGCTCGTGTTGTAAATTCTGATACAACACGGCTGCTCATGTTGTAAACACTACTTATATATTCTAATATTTATAAGTACTAAAACATATGAACTGCCTTACAATGAACTTGATATTCTTATTGAACCTATTACCTAGTATATTATGATTCTTTCTTTTCTCTTGGATAGGTACATGATATGGAGTTTGCAGAGTCATTAGATGTTATCATCAATGAAACCCTACCAGCTTTACAAAAGGTAGTTTATGATAAGCCAGCATCTTGATGAGGTTGATATCACCAATACTTACAATACAATAGACCCATTACAAAAGTGTAATAATCATATGCATATACATGTCGCGCCTCATGATGTAATAAAACAATGACAATGTATTGCTTTATCAGGCATCATAATTAGGCTTGAGATGTATATGCATATTAAGATTATTGCACTTTTGCAATGGGTCTATGAACTACCAGAACATTAGTTAGCCAGAGTTTTCTTCCATTTGGCTGACATTTCAACAATGTAGGCATGCAGACCTTCAAGGTCATACCCACATACACTCTCAACACTCATAATTGCATAACAATTATTATATCCACATCCACCGGATATGAGCAATCATGCTCTCTGATTGGTTCCTCTGCTACTAGGATGTCAGCTCATATCCCGTGAGTAGAGAAAGAAACAAAATGGCAGAGCGTTGTGCCGATGATATTTCATTTTTTAAACTTGAAAATGATTAAAATTCTATATTTATCAATAAAACAATTATTCCACTCAATCTCATTGTATATAGCTCATCAGTGCCTCGTCGGCTATGAGCTCATGTACGATTCAATTTCATGGAATAATTGTTAAATATATGCATGTACCAATTGGAACTATAGACAGTATATATAACAATATTTTGCTTCCAAATACTTTTTTTAGATTAAAGAACAAGGCAAAGTAAAGTTTATTGGTATAACTGGGTATCCTTTAGAGAATTTCAGGTAAAATTTGTGGAAACTTTTAAAGGACTGGTTATTAATTAGATTAAAGATGATGATGGGGGGGGGGTGTGGTAGAGGAGGGCTGGTGCATTTTATCTTTTGCTGGGCATTTTTTTAAGATGCTCTGCTCAGTTCTTACTGCAGAAGAATTGTTGCCCCCATAATATCTTACATAAATTGATATAAGCTCCCTCAAAGGGCTGCATAGACTTTTGTGGCCCTCCCCTTTGAGGCTGCATAAAAAATTACAGCCCTTCCTCCATTTGCACCAGTCCCCCCTCTTTTTTAATTACCAACCCTAAAAAATTGTCATCTTTGGCAAATTTTAGTATTTATATTTCAAATTTTTCCTGTTTTTCTCCAGAACAGTGATAGAAAAAAGTAGAGTTCACATTGATACTGTTTTGACCTACTGTCGATGTACTATGCATGATACTGAACTGTTAGACTATCTACCATTTTTCAAGGTACATAAATACTACCATAGCCTCTTCTGGTCTTATTTCATTTTTTTACACACTTATTTTTTTGAATGAAAATTTTTATCTTTACATATTACCAATCTATACCAATAAAACTTGTATGATAACTTCAGCAGAGGAGGGTATTTCTGGACTTCATGAAATTTCTTGTGAGGCAGCTCAGACAAGGGGTTATTGCAATTGACAAAAGCATGATGTCCAAGTGGGTGAATGTTGGTCAAGTTATTCTTTCGTGTTTTGTGTGGATTGAGCCTGTAGGGGGAGGTCCATCTGATGAATATACACAAAAAGAAGCAAGACCAATATCTCCCCAACTGGATCAAAGATGAAGCTTAATTGTATCTTTGAGGCTTTCGTGTTTAGACATAATGAGTAAAGTAGAATTTTACGGATAAAACGCAATCCATCTGATGAAGGCTATCAGCAGTATAGCTGAAACGTCAGGCTTTTTTCATTTTTACATGTTTTACGTGTAAAATTCTACTTTACTCATGAAGCTTAATTGGTCAATAAATGGTTTATTATAGGCAGGGCAAACAAAAGTATTGAAAATAGTGGATAATTTTTGCAGAGAGGTCTGAAAAAAATCAAATATTGTTCCATTTTCATTCAGACCAGCTTGCCAGCTTCCAGGCATAATGTATTTTTTTGAACTTCTTAACTGGTATCTTGTCAATAATTTACGTCTTAATATTTTTTAAAAAATTTAGGAGCATGGTGTAGGAGTAATTAATGCATCACCAATATCCATGGGGCTTCTCTCTCAGCGTGGTCCTCCAGTATGGCACCCAGCAACAAAGGAAACCAAAGACAAGTGTCAACAAGCTGCTGAATATTGTCAAGTGAGAGATTAGAAAACATTTTATTTTGCACAAATGAATAAAAAAATAGCCTAAAACCACCCCTACTTGTGTTTAGGGATCAAAATAAGCAAATGGAAAGAGTTGTTTGCATTCGTTGATGACAGCATATCTGTCTCATCGCTTATTGATGGAAAAAATAGCCAATCAGTGCACAAGATATTTGTAAGTTGTAAAAATATATTTTTTGTGTATGGAGCTAAAATTATAACAAGTTTAAGTCAAATTCAAATCATTGATATGGGTTAATTAATTAAGCTTATTTGTATAATTTTTTCTTCAAGGCTGAGGGTGTGGATATTTCAAAGTTGGCCATGCATTTTACACTCAGCATGCAATCAATTCCCACTACATTGGTCAGTACTGCAAGTCTACAAAACTTAAAGAAAAACATTTTATCAGTGAACGAAAAGCTCAGTGCAAAGGAAGAACAGGTTCTAAATCATGTCATGAACAGGTAAATTAATTAAGAAATATAATATAATTTACAGCATAAATCCCAAATGTGCGACCAGTTTAAATGTTGATAGAATGAAAGAAATTATTCACAGTGGATAAAGTAACAAGCAATACTCATTGAGTTGTGTTGCAACTCTGCATATGTGGATGAATATGATGTTTTGACTGATACTACACTGTTTAAATTTATTTGCATGCTTTTGTTAGTAAAACCTACACATGTCAATGAGAAACTGTTTGGTTGTTACCAAATATAGGCCTTGACAGGTGATATTTTCTGCAATTCTACATTGCTGTGATTCTCCTGCAATCAAAAATCATGTGGTGTAAACATGAGTGACGCATTGAGTGTGAATTGCAGCAAAGTTGCACTAAATTCAAACATGTTTGAAACAACAGCGATTCAATGTCAACACAGATTTAGAAAATTGCCTTACAACCACTGGTAGTTTTCATATGATTTTGCATCAAACTAGAATCGTATTGCAGTGCTTATCACAGAAAAAATCGCCCATGTAAACAGGTCTTAAGGTGGTGAAAAAGCTTGTCCAAAAAGGGATGTCAAGCATACGTTAATAGTGTGGTAACTCATTCGGTCGGTCACTCACTGTAACGTTTCAAATGATAATCTGACAGAAGGTCAACTCATTTGCACCCTGGTTAAATAAGAGACATTTAAGAGATATAGTTTAATACAGAAGTTCATAGAAGACAATCCCCTGCCACCTGAAACTTAAAAAACATAATTTAATAAGATTGTGAAATCTTATTAAATTCCATTATTAAAATCCACTTGGGCATAAGTGTTTTCCCATTTCAGAACACGTGTCATTCCCTTGAGAATATGATTCTTTGTTTGAAGCTCATTGATATTAACATATCTTCTCAAGCACTACCAGGAAACAAAGAAAGGATACCCAAGGGAATGACACGTGGTCTGATGAAATGGGAAGACAAATACACCCAAGTGGATTTGGTACATTTATAACACTTGTAGCTGCATGTTTCAGCTAAACTGAGCAATTCACTATGTTCAGATACTCCTTTCAAGCTGTGGTTCAACAGAATGAACATTCCAGAAATATTTTAAGTCTTCACAGTTTTCTTAGTTTGACTGCAACAAACCTGCATTTTTATGGACATTTTTCTTCATGTTTCAGTATATTCAAGCCTTGTGGTAACATGTCGTGGGAGGGCATTGAAGTGGCTCAGTACAGAGAAAAATTAAAAAGAGTTCTAAAGTAATGCACAGGATAAGTGATAATTAATAATCTAATCATCAGACTCTTATCACAGTAGCATGACATAAGGTATTTGATTTATCAGAAAAAGAAGTTTACTGTGAAACTGTGTCACAATGATTATAATAAAACTGCAAAGTTTCATAAAGATTGGCCTCAAACTGATTAATTAATGAATTTTTGAAAGTAAGCATTTTTACAAAGAAATGTACTGTGGATGGGCATTGCATGCATGATGAGCCTCATTATCAGGCTAGACACATACACTTCTTTGCAAAAAATTCACGAAAATGCTTACTTTTAAAAAATATTCACAACTTCACAATATTTACAAAACTTTGAGCCATTTTACTGTTTTCAATGTGATAAATTTGATAGTAAACAGTAGGGGGCTGGACAAATCAAAACTTCCAATGAATAAATTTTACTGGCCCACCCTTTAAGCCTGGTTCTCACTAGCGACACAAGCAACATATGCAGACTCAGTACTGCATTTGTCACCGAGGTGTGAGAAAAGACAAGCACCGCTAATGAGCAGTACCCTACTGAGTGTGCGTAAGTTGCTTGCGCTTATGCTTGCACTTATGCTTGCGTCGCTAGTGAGAACCAGGCTTTAGTCCATGCATGATTACAAGTAGCCCATCCCTTGACCAGGTGCACAATAATTGATGATGACCCCCAATGTATTGCATGATTCCTCTTGACCCACCCTTTAGTCCATGCATGATTACAAGTAGCCCATCCCTTGACCAGGTGCACAATAATTGATGATAACCCCCAATGTATTGCATGATTCCTCTTGACCCAACCTTTTACCTGTGCTTGAAAATGATGGCCCACCCCGTCTTTTTTTTCCCAGCCCCCCCCGTACTTTATGACCAGTCCCTAAATCAAATATTCTATAATATCATGCTAGCGTGGTAAGGGTCTAAGGTTAGGTTAGGGTTGGGGTATATTATGCAGCATTGCAGTAGGGCAACTTTGATATTTAGCAATTTATTATAAATTTATTTAGTAGCACAATCAATAATGAGAAAAAAGGTTTTTCATTTATTATGGTGTGTGTGGGGGGGGGGAATGGGGGTCAGCAGAATTTTGGGCCTTGGCTACTGAATATTTCATAACCCTGCTCTGTGGAGAGTAAAAATTTCATAACCGACCCACAACCTCCAAGATTTCAGTCATACTTTCAGCCTCACACCTCTGCAACTTAATAACCACCCCAATAAGACTTCTTGAGATAACCTAACCCCCCTGCCATTATAAATGAAACCCCCTAAGAATCACACTTCATTGAGATTTGGTTTTGTTATTAAAATAAATATTGTGTATGACAATGATAAATAGCTAAAAAATTTAAATGTTGAAAACATTTTTAAATGGGGTGTGGGTCCACAGTAAGTGCCAAAAAGAAGCTTCAAGGACGTAGCATATCCTTGCCACTCCACCCATTGAAATAATTCCAATTTTTACAGAGGGGTATGGATATTTTCTTGAGCCACACTCTATGTAGATGTTAACTTTACAAAACTTACAAAGTACATGGGCTTTAGTCACACGGTGGCCATGTTTGTGCCTGATGAACTCATTCTGAAATGTTTTAACATGAGGTCATGTGGGGGAAATGTATTCTAATATGTTCTTTGTAGGTTGGTGTCATTATATATGATAACACATACATTTCTTCAACCTATTAGTTTAATCGAAAACCAAGCTTTTGGACATAGTAGTTTAGGGTTGTAACAAGTATAGATGGTGGTTATGATATTTACAAACAGTCATTTTGCATACTGTAATTAAAATGGAAACTTTATGGATTTCACGCGTGTGAATGATATTTGAAGAAATTGACGTTTCGGCTACACTGTGATAGCCTTCATCACAATGATGAAGAAATTAGGAAGCGTGCAAGTATAAGTATGAGCGTCAGTCTATTGTTCTAGTGATCTCTGTTGTCATGGTGATGGATAGGAGAGTGCCCAATGTCTTTGATGAGTCTTGTCCAGGTCGTACTTAGTTTGTAGCTATCTTCTCTGTTGAAGTTCTGTGGTCATTTGTAGATTTCAATGGCTTCTTTGATCAGTCAAGGAAAATATGAGTTGGTCTTGGCAAGAACTTGTATGTTGTCAAAGTCGATGGAGTGATCGGGGTAGTCGTATGCATGATTAGCCACAGCAGAAAGAAAGTATTTAGCAATGCGGTCTGTGGTAGTGGCAATATATGGTAGGCAGATGAAGGCAGCAGGTTTGTCATTGTTCTCAAGAGTAGCTTTAGTTTTAGGATGGGAGAAAATTTGGCAGTTGTTGTATCCATTCTGTTTAAGTGCATTAACAACTGTCTGCTTTTCTTGGCTGGTGGAGTCAGAATCTGCGATGATACTAGTGCGGTGGAAGAGAGTTTTGATGAGAGACATCTTTTGAGAAGGATGGTGATGAGAATTAGCATGGAGATATCGGTTAGTGTGTGTTTTCTTGCGGTAGACTGTGTGACCGGACACTCTCCTATCCATCACCATGACAACAGAGATCACTAGAACAATAGACTGACGCTCATACTTATACTTGCACGCTTCCTAATTTCTCCATCATTCTGATGAAGGCTACCACAGTGTAGCCGAAACGTCAATTTCTTCAAATATCATTCACACGCGTGAAATCCGTAAAGTTTCCATTTTAATCATGAATATGTCACGCGAAAGCCTTAAATCTACAATCATTTTGCATGCATGCAGTAAAAAGGGTGTGCATTACAAAGATAGAAATAAAAGAAAATATTAAATAAAAACTAAAAATATACCTATAGCTTTTTACTTAATGGAAGTGTGCATGCAAGATATGATTGTTTGTTAACATCATAACTGCCATCTATACTTGTTACAACCCTGAAGATGGACTGAGTCTGAAAGCTTGGTTTTGGTATGTAGCATTACGGGAAATGTATTGTTTCAGCCTACATGCCACCACACAGTTAAAGCTCATTGGTTTTCCTCTTTTTACAAATCATAGATGTAGCCTCATGTTTTCTCATTTTAAATCATGTCATTTCTTTGCATTCTTTGTTTCACCATAATGCCTCAGAAAAGGTATATTGATATGGATATACATGTACCAGTACCTCAAACAATTTTTTTAGAGGATGACATGATTAGTCTAAAATGGGAAAACATTAGGGTGAATGAGTTCACTCCAATTATAGCTGATAATACTATAGCAAGGTATAAATTATACTTTATCAAAAATATCCATTCTCACTGTAAAAATTTCAAAATTAACAGATTTTAAATAATTCCATCAAACTGTTAAATTTGATTAAAATATTTTTGTGGGAGTGATACCACAGGAAACCCACCAATTTAAGAACATTTGTTTCATTGCTGGAGGTGAATTAGATGCCTGCATGCAGCCTGATCATAAGCCTGCGGTTAGTGCTGCATTCAGGTTATGAATTAGTTATATACTTCAATATGTCAATATTGTCACCAACATTTTTAGTGTGATTGTTAGCAACAGTAACCTTGCTTTTTAAACTCATGACTAATTAATGCAGAGAAGACAAAGTACTTGGATATGTGATCTTGATTTGCATAAAATTTGGCCAACTTTTGCTTTGATTTTCTCCTAGAATTATTCATGGTTTGAGAAGCTAGGTCAAACTGTCACTGGAGAGAGTATTTAATGCCCTATCTCAGTTAAGAAAATTAGGCTTTGGAATGGTTTTTCTTCTTGGTATTTGGATATCAGATAAAACACTCTTTCCCATGTTGGATATGTTACTTCAAATGTCTTAGTTGCAATGCAAGAGACATTTTTCATGACCACTGTATTTTGTGCTATATCCGTGTACTCTCTTCCCTAGAATGCCCTGTTACTGCAATCCAGTCTACAGTCTTGTGATCAAATATATCAGGTCTTCTTATTGGCTCCAGCTTGTCTCTATCAGGACACCAAGGAAGTTGTTTCTGAATTCTTTGCATCAAAGCACTATGTGCTGAGCGCCCCTTTTTGTAAGCCTGCATGTTAGAAAAATGATAGAAGTCTTCATTATTGAATGATGATGATTACATGATGATGATGGCACGGAGTAGTGTTGATGATGGTGATAATAGGGACAATAGTAGTCATGCTGTGGTGGTGGCAGTGGCTTTAGTGGTGGGACTAGTGAGGTACAGACTATTCCACAACCATTACTTCCTCTGTTTACACACAGCAACACAGAAATTGTTGTAATTCTAAGCATACAGAAGTCACACAATGGCAAAAGCATACTTACCCCAGTTGGCAATATAAGTGTGACATCCCACGTTGCTTCCTGAGGTTTGAATGTTACAAGTTGTTTCCTGTATCCATCGGTTATTAAGGCTTCACTGTCTTTGTATGCTGTAATAATATTAGAGAAGTTACAGAAAATACAGTTGTAGCTGCTTAAGGACTGGTCACATTTTTTAAGACTGCACAAAATAGGAGGCTAGGAGAGGCTTGCTTGTCTATCATAATAATGCCATGTGCACATCATCGTATCAGAGGTGGATCCAGGGGAGGGGAAAAGGGTGACTATTCCCCCCCCCCTCTCTCTCTCTCTCTCTCTCTCTTAGCATTAGCACACTAGTGCTCGGAAAAGCTCCAGTGTTAGTGTTTAATACATTTGAATCCTAAATTCCCCCCCTCCGGGAAATTCCTGGATCCGCCCCTGCATATGTTTGTGCTGCATTTTTTGTAGTCATGAACAACCATCTCTATGACAGCACTGTGACTTAAACTAATTAAGAAATCCAGACAAACCAACAATTAACAAAATAATTCCTTACATTCACAAAGAACTTGAAGACCTTTAGACTTGGCTATTAGACCTTGTGGGTCATGAGGGTATGAAGTGCTGAAATCTTGGATTCCATACTTTTTTGCAAGCTGAAAAAAGTAAAACAAAAAGTTTACTTCAATATTTAAGTTTTCCCTCAAGAGTGTTGACTACTGAATGGTCTCCATGCATTAACTCGGCCAAAAAAGCTTGATAAAGAAAGGAAAAAAAGAAAAGAAGAGAAAAAGAACTCAGCGAGATGGAAAAAAAAAAAAGAAATTGGGTTTTCCCTAACTTAATGCTTATGAATGGTTTTTCACGCGTTCAAAAGCCACAAATGTTGCAAAACGCTTTTAAGCAAATGGCTTTTCCCTGCGGATATGAATCGTCTTACTTGACTGCAACTTCTCTCTTCACGAACTTACCTTTGTAAAGGTATCTGCTCGGAATACAGGAGGTCTCGGATTCCTATAAGGACCAGGATTGAATTTCCCATCTTTAACAAACATTAGGTTTGCAGTATACGAGTCTGGGATCCTAAATGTAGTAGTAAATGGCTCTTCCAACGGTTCTTGCTTTTGTAATATCTTAGGAAGAGGGACTCGTTTGAACACGATCTTCTCTCTTGTTCTCTCTCTCTGTTGTTTTCTCCACTCCTCTTCATCGTAACCCGGAATCATGGATTCTTTAGCATTCCGTCTCTTAGGCTTTGGTTGATATAACTGGAGTCTAAAGTCTGGTGGCCGGATATCCCAAGGAGTAGATTCCTCACGTTGTCGAATACTTCGTTGTTTATCTTGCTTTCTCTTCGATTCCAAGAAGCAATCACTGCGAGATCGAATGAGGCTCTTTGTGGCGTCAAATTGGATTTGATTCCTAAACTCAAATGGAGATTCCAGTGAAGTTGAGGAAGCACTAGGAATTCTAGGACGCTGAGGCATTTCTGTTTCGGAATCTTTTTAAACCTTGCCGTATTTATTCCAAATATTATCTATGAAAGTTGAAAGCCAGCCACTCGAGGAAGCATCCTACAGCATATCACCACTTTGTTATAACTGAGCCACAATGCCTAGTATAATCTGATTCTACTAATCATTTCCCTGAAATTAGCTATTTCAATGCTGTAATTCTTAAAGTCCAAGGGAGAATTCGGCGAGTGAATGTTTGCAAAATGTGCATTACTGTTTAGCGTTGTCTGATTGCTATGACAACAGGATGTTTCATGAACCGTGACTAAACGAACAACGAGCTCTTATTACTCTTGACGGCCTGAGAATAGCTCTGTCAATCTAACTTATAAAACAAAAAGATAATAATTAACACAAAAGACAAGAACAGAAAACATATCACGATAACAGTTATTAAAGAATAAGAACGTGCAAAGATTATTCGGTTGCGGATGGAGTAAACTTCTGTTTTTGTATAAAATAAATTTTAATTAAAATAACCTTTTTAGACTCCGCTGTTTACTTTTCACTTATTTTTTACCCGAATACAAGCCTTGAATTAAAGGTTGAAATGATTAGTTTTTAAAACTGTATTTTGGAAGGGCATAGAAGGTGGGTCTTTAGAAAGAACTTGAGGAGAAATGGGAGGTGAAATCTCTTTCATTTTTTCTTCAATTTTCCTCCAACCCACCTCTTGGAAACTACTCTGTCCTCAAAATGCAAAGCGCGCATTCGCAAGCCCCCTTCGAGGATTTGGAAGTTGGGAATAACGAGGCGGTCTCGTTTTCTGATCCTTTATTTACTATCATAAAATATATTTACAAAAGATTAAAATAAAACAGTAAGAGACTCATTTATAAATATAGATATCTGATATACTTATTATCTATTAAAATCATTGTTATTGTAATGATTCTGGGGGGTTCAGACCCTTGATATTGTCTCGATCCTCATCTTACAGCAGACCTGACCAAAACAGTACATTGTCAGTCATAGAATATAGAGCTTTTAAGTGTGACGTCACTCCTAAGAAAAAACGACTTCGGGGTGCAAAATGAAGGAAAAGCAGGTTTGTAAAGATTTTTCTCCGGTTTTTTTTCCCCTTCATAGCAGGAATTTTTGTAAAGAATTCTGGTTGTTGCAGGTGAAGGATAGAGTGTAAATAAAATTTTGGGGTTTATTTTAGCGGATTTTGTGAAAAATTGGACCCGGAAATGCGTCACAACTTTTAAAAGCTCTATATGCCTCAAATGTCGCGTGATCATGTAAGTGACCATCACTCAAGCAAAAGAAAGTTAGAGGAAGTAGAGCACTTTATGAGTGGGAAACGTACAGGATTGACTTACAGCACGTACACGATGTGGTATGCAATAACACTAAAATGGCTTCCCATTGTTTTCATATGAATCATTCAATCACAACGTGTAGTTACGGCTACGGTAAAGTACGGTACTGCTACAGTACGATTACGAATTTGCCGTACCATTTAGTCCCACTCAAACAAAAACCGCTCTATAAAACCTATCGTTTCCCACGCGTCAGAAGTCATTTTTGCTTTAGAGGAGATTCAAGACCAAAGATCACATTTACTGCAAGAAAATAACATCCTATTACAGTGCACGGGAATAATGCAAAGATGCACTGACGCTATCTTTAGCCATGGTATGCCATGTCTATCTTAGTTTGTACGTTACGTCATCGCAGCCATGTTGGTGGTCTCTCACTAAGGTCCCTTTGTCTGCACCACCAATATGGCCGCCATGCCTTCGTCTTTTGATCCTCTTGGGAATGGTTGCAGACAACCAATATACTAACATTTTCCACAGCCATAAAATATCTCCTCTTACTGAAGGTTCTTAGCCGCATGGACATATCGAATACATCAATTTAGTTAAGCTAAATCCTATGCTACATTTAATGATTTATAAATCAGATGTGAGCCGTTCAAAAGACCAGTGGGAATTAGTGCTCCATCATAACATAAATATATTTATTCACTGCGAATATCACTAACTCTCTTTCATTTCTATCAGCGTTTCAATCCATAAATTTTCATAATACATTTATTATATGGCAAAGTACTTCCACGCGCTCTCATTGCCCAATTGGCGGTCCATAACCTACTCTGTTAATAAGAGGTATACAATACGACACTACCATGCATAACAGTTCTCTACCATAACATAAATGCATGTCCTGCTCTGCTCTAATAAATGAAAGACCCCTAAAAAGGCTACTTTCTAACAACTCTATAACCGCTCTCGACCCTTCCCAGATAGAAACCTAGTTATTGACCACTTTCCATACATTGGTTCAATAGTCAAACACAAAGCATTCCATTGAAGGTGCGAGGTACAAATTTGAATAATCTTTTAAAACTACCTTGCAGCCTCGACTGAATGCTTTGTGTTCGACCAGTGAACCAATGTACGGAAAGTGGTCAGTTATCCACACGGATATAAAGAAAAACGATTACTATACCTTTATCGTTTTACGTTGTTTTAGATTCTTTTAATTTCCTACTCGGTTTTCATATTTCTTTATATTACTCTTTATAGTTTTGCATACAATGCAAATGCATTCAACAAACGAACGAATTTAACGTTTAAATACACTTTGAGTGCAAAGTCAAATAACACTAGAGCTACGGTACACCAACGCACCATCGGCGATAGTTTTACTTTGTACAAAGAAAGAATTTAAAAACAAACACCTTGTGCTAAACGAATGCACTTCGCTGTAAAATGCATAGACGAACCACCAAACAATTAAGCCTGGTTCCCACTAGCAACGCAAGCACAAGCGCAAGCAACATACGCAGACTCAGTAGGGTACTGCTCATTAGCGCTGCTTGTCTTTTCTCACACCTCGGTGATGAATGCAGTACTGAGTCTGCGTATGTTGCTTGCGCTTATGCTTGCGTCGCTAGTGAGAACCAGGCTTTAAGCAGCAATAGTAACTAAAAGCACATCTAGAAAATATTTTAACTAATTTTGAAAAAAACCTTATTTTTAAGGGGAAGATGAGAGAGGCGATGGCTGATAGTTTCTTCACCTCCCTTAGACTTCCACCGTTTCCAAGAAGGTAAAGATGCACATGAATGTACAACGAAATATTTAAATATTGATATTCCTGAAATCTAAGTAAATTACATCTTTTGTGACATAGTCACGAAGAATTACCTTGACGACTTTATAACCATGGCCACGAATGGTTCTTAGATTACGTGACACTGTCACGACCGCTAAGCTAAAATACAAGTCCATTGGTTCTTGTTAGATCACGTGATATCCCCATGAAGAACGTTGATTGGTAAATTTATGATTACGTAATAGCCAACATGGCTATACTAAGCTAAAGGTTGATTGGTTCTTGTAGGCCTTTTGTGGTCCTCGTCCGACTCTTGCCCGAATCTCTGCCATTCTGGCCATGGTGTCGAAAGAGCTGGGGGAAAAACCGATCAAATATAATTACGCACTGTTATTAACGTGAGGCTAACATGAATCTTCCACTGATTATGACTGGAAAATATGCTAGCGGCGAGAGCGGTCGCCGGACTTGGCTTGCGTGTGCCAGTTGAGTTGATTGTTGGTTCTCTCTTGTGCTTCGAGGTTTTTCTCCCGCTTCTCCTCGCTCCGCAAAACAAACAAACAAACAAACAAACAAACATTTCTAAATTCCATTTCGTTCTTGGGAGACGCAGCTCTCTCAGGTTTGAACAAGCTGAGCTCTTGCGCTATAAATCTTGATTAAAACTTCGTAAATGCTTTGTAGTTAACTATAACTATAGTTTTAAATAAGTTTTTTTAATGTCAATTAATGAGGGCATACACTCAGTTTAACATTTTTATAGGATTTTATGCTTTGTCAATAAGCATTTTCTCACACGTTTATTGAAAGCATTCACAGGTTCTTCATCGTTTTCCTGATCGCTTAAGAAGTTTAGTTTTGACTTCATATTAGCTGTAGCATTAAAACAGCTTTAGGAAGGTAACACACAAAAACTGATCAGCCCTCTATCGGCGTCATTTAAGACGTGCAAAAGAATTTTTTAAGAAAAATTTGTTTATTTAGAAACATTTAAAACTTTTTTGAGAGATTTTACCAAAAAAATTCAGGGTAAAAGAGAATACCATTGCTATGTTACGCACAAAACATGATTATGTACGGTCATTGAAAGCTGTGTGAGAGTATATATATGTTATTCACCGGCTGAGAGTTCCGTATAGTGAAAAACTGTGCCCGAGGTCCGTTTTCAAGACCGAGGGCACAGTTCTTCACTATACGGACCGAGCGAGGCTGGTTAATAACATGTTTATTTTTTCCCCCTTTTTAGTTATTTATTATTTTTTCCGTAGACAATTTTACCACGCTCAAGTCAGGATACCGTTGGACCGGGCATATCGTGAAAAACCAGACCGCTCGCGAGCCAATCACAGTGCGCGCTTTCCTAAGATGCCGGACCGGAAAAAAACAATATACCGTGAATTATTATTTTTTTTATTTTGCGTGGCTAACATACCAGCCTGATGTCTGACGTGGCTCACAGAAGATGGGCGTGGTTATCAGACAAGACTGCCTGTTGACCCATTACAGCTGTCACCATCAGCCCTACACGTCGATCCAAATCAAGGTCAAAAAAACATTATTCGCCTATATTTATATCAGCAATAGAATGTTACCGTAAGTACATGAATAGGTATACAGCGTTGGATCTTTGGGGAAAATAAACAAATTTACAGAAACATAGTATTTGAAAACAACAACAACAACAAAAAAAAACATAGTATGCTCAACGGGAGCAAGTATCAACTGCGTTAGATCACAGCAGTGAAAGGCCTTTGATCAGAGTGAGGTGAAATAAGGTGAACGAATTCGGTCACTGGGGGGGGGGGGGGGGGATATTTAACAATCTGCCCCGGAGTCTGAAAACGCTCCGAGTCAATAGCCTAACGAGGCCCAGCCCAATGAGCTATTTGATTCATAGCCCAGCGAGAAATCGAATTGGACAGTGATAGTAAATAAACAAAACCTCGAAAATTTGGCGAAAACCTTGGCAAAACATGAGGTAAACGTCATTGCTTTGATTTGCTTTTTGCTACTAGTGGGCTATAACTATTAGACCTGTAGTTGGTAGCGAAGCAACTAAATCAGAATGCAGGATTTGTGATGGTCCGCTAGTTTGTCTACACTAAAAGAGGATAGACACACGGAGTGCAGGACTGATCTGGAACTAAGAATTGACCAGTTGCACATCATTTCTTAGAAAATTAGGAATCAGACTGCACAGTTTTTACTGGCAAGAGAAGCGCAAGGATCTAAAGCGTTGAATACGAAGGATCAATGTGCAACAGGTAGATATCCCGAAAGGAAAGTATTTCTTTTCAATCTGTTTCAACCGCAAGTAGTAATACTCCTTCCCAAGTTATATTGAATGTTTAATTCATACCTTGATAAATTATATGCATGGATAACAACGATTGTATATACATATTACTATACGGTAAGTTGAATGGAAGAGGTTATAGTTAGTTGTTTTTTATGTCCGTGTTAGCTTTAGTTTTTATATGACGATTAGATTTAAGTAGAGAAATAAAAATAGTGTAGTTTAATTTTATGCTTACAGCTTTAAATTATATTTTCAAGGTATTAACTGATAAAAAATAAATAAAATCATGAATAAGCAAAACGCGAAGACTACTTTATGAATAAACGGGGAAAAAGGTGGGTAGATGGATGAAAGAGAGACGAACAGGTAGATGGATTGAAAACGGATAGGTAAATGGATGAAAGAGGGATGGACAGATGGACGAATGAAAGACGGATAGATGGATGGATGAAAGAGGGACGGGCAGATGGATGAATGAAAGACGGATAGATGGATGGATGAAAGACGGACGGGCAGATGGATAAAAGAGGGACGGGAAGATATATGGATGAATGAAAGACGGAGAGATGGATGAATGAAAGACGGGCAGATGGATGGATGAATAAATTATTACATTTCATCCAAAATAAACTTACCCTTTAAACGTCTGTTCCTTTACTATACTCCTTACGGCCTGCGATGCGTGTGCAGCCTCACGACTCTGCATCAATAATGGAACAAACATTCAGATCACAAGATACCATAAGAAATTCTAGTTTTTTTCATAAAAACTGGATTAAGACAAAGTGTTAGCTTGTGCACGTGTACGTGTAGTTTAACTGGCTTTTTCTTCAAAGCCACTCACCACTTTCTTAATTTCCTCTTTTTCTGTGTTGACCATCTCACTTCTCTGATCTTTGTTGCTAATGTCTGCAAGTAATTCTTTTCTGCGTCTTTCCTCCTCTTCTTTAACTCTGTACCAAACCATACAAGATATCATTTAATAAATGTACATCTTTTACCCTGCAAGGATTACAACAGAACTACCCTAAGTAGTCTCTTTTTGTTTTTATGCTTTTGAATGTGCAAAAAAGAATGCAATTCCATTGCTTCGCCTCGTGAATCCACGCGGATAATCTTGGTTAAGCCTGGTTCTCACCAGCGACGCAAGCATAAGCGCAAGCAACATACGCAGACTCAGTACTGCATTTACCACCGAGGTGTGAGAAAAGACAAG
>JAAAQI020097331.1:1348-16389 GCA_011800005.2 Stichodactyla mertensii | reverse complement strand
ATACCACACCTGATGAAGGCTAGTATGGCTAGCCGAAATATAGTGGCTATAAAACTTATAGCTTAAAAAATCCAACTAAATTCTACGTTGTATTGGCTATTCTTTTCTATTATTTGCATATAGTATACAGCTATTTCAAAAAAGGTTGACGGGGCGAACGGCGAATGGCGATAGGTGATTGGCGATTGCACAACCAAAGGAACCGTAGAGCGATAATAATTTCTTCATATTAATTTCTTAAATACCTAAACAATACCTACACTATTAGCGAAGATCTTCAGCAGGCATTGTTTAGGCATTTAAGAAATTAATATGAAGAAATTATTATCGTTCTACGATTCTTTTGGTCGTGCAATCGCCAATTACCGATCGCCATTCGCCGTTCGCCCCGTCAACCTTTTTTGAAATAGCTGTATACAGTCAATGTCATGAACGTTGTCCATCACAAAAAAAAAAAAAAAAAAAAAAAAAAAAAAGACTTATAAAAAGTCACGTGATTTATTTGTTTATTCGTTTAAAGAGAGAAAAATTCAAATTTACCCCAGTATTATTAGCAGTTAACAGGGAAGAATAGATATAAACTCTAAGTTGCTTTAACAAACATTTAGAGCGAGTTTTTAGGTATCATGTAATATTTCCGCTTTTAGTCTAAATGTCTTTTTTCGGTGGACAATGTTAATGATATTAACTGTATTAAAACAGGTCAGAACGAAAGCCAAAGAATATTGTTTAAGATTTTAATGCGTGTTGGAGTTCGTGCGGCAATAAATAATGCGATTTATGAGTAAAACTAGACTACCATTTTCCATCAAGTTTGCATCTAATATACAAATTAGGTAGTACCTAATAGCGGAGCTCCCAGTTTATTATTTATCTACTTGGCTAATCTAATTGATGTAATGCATGGATTATTCTTACAGATTTTTTTTTTCCCGATTGATAAGAGATATTTCATAACTAAGCTGCTAAAAATCAAAAGTCCTTTGTATACTGTAGGAAAATTCATTTCCTGACTCAGGGATTCCACGTTGAATTCGAGTGCGATATCGTTTTTTCAAGTGAAACTCAATGTAAAATTCCCGAATCAGGACTAATGAATTTTCTTTGAATCCCATAGCATTTATAATAACTAGATAACAACGATTTTTAAAACATTTTTGGATGCTTTTACTCGCGGCCCTAGGAAGCCATTGCACTGTTTCTGTCGGTTTTCAAGGGAAGGAATGAAATATTAAGTTGGATTTAAATGATCTACTAGTTGGTTTAAACCTCGTGGTATTTGCTTTTGTAAAAAAAAAGAACATTTTTTATTTAGTTATACCTGCCCAATTCTTAGCACTTTGTATATAAAGTAAAGTGAGGACCTAGAAATATGGCTAAGCTTTAATCAAGATATATCTGGATTCTTGGCGTGAAAACAAGCGAAGAGAGCTCAGTCAGCCAGCGAAATGACGCGGACATTCTTTGAAAATCAATTTTAATTTACAACAAAACTATAAGATATATTCAAAATTAAGTCAGTCTGTTAATACTTTGATGAAGAATACAGATAACCAACAAGTAAGGGCAGACAATTTTCTATTCTAGTGAACGGACTTGAATACGTTTTAAGTTATAATTTTCAACTTGACGGCAAAGCCCCTCGCAAATCCCCATGTGGCTTTGGTATTAAAACCTTTCTCCAGTAGCATTTAAACAATATATTTTGTTTTTCATGAAGAGTTCTGGCCACCAAAAAGGCAATGTTGGTTTAGGATTTAAATGCTTCCTTTTGTTGAACTTTTTCAATATTTATTCTGATGTTTTAAACGACAGTTTCTCAGCCATGATTTCAAGTTTGAGACTCGCTCGCTTTCAAAACAACTCAAGATTTTCTGTTTTGCTATTTTTTCCTCGCACGGAAAAACATCAAAAAACAAAACAGCAACAACGAAAAAAATTATTTGCCTCAAAACCTTTAGCAGTGTCTGTATATAAGTTATAGAGCTCTTGAGTACTTTGTTTTCAAACGACAAATAATACTCGCTGATTTCATCTGTGAAGAGGTTGGCTCGCTTTCCACATGATAAGTAAAGATTCCTCCGCTTTCCTAGTTTTTATTTTAAAAGTTTTTCAAAACAAGTTTAAAGCTTCAGCAATTAGTTTTAGATATAAATACAAGAGGCTGGAAAGTTGTCAAAAGATGCATTTTATTCTCAGAATCGCCATTAGCATTTTTCTTTAGAATTCTTTAAATACTCGCGCCGATCGAAACCAGTATTTCAAAGACAGCTTACTAAAATTTCGTTTTTTTCAACCCACAGTAGATAACAAACTCACTGGTAAATCAATGAGGAATACTCTAAGTTAATGGGCATTCTTTTCACATTTTACTTCAGCTTAAGATTTCTACCTATGGAAATTATCATCAAAAGCACTCAAAGACAATTCGGCCTTTTTGAATCGACCAAGCAAGGCCCTCGAACAGTGTACTGGTTGAAAAAGCTGTAAATCACAAGCTAAACTTACAATCTTTCCTTGAAAAGAGTGGTTTGTGGCTCATTAGTTCTTGGTCTGTCCTATAAACAGTGGATTCTCTCTTGGATAATGTTTTCTACTTGTACTAAACAGTAAAAAATTTACTGTGTAAAAGTTTTCAAAAGCAAAAACTGCTCGGATGTGGGCATGCGTCAAGTTCCCGCTAAAGAGCCAACAGCCAATCAGCATCGCGATGGACACGGACGTACGGAAGTGACGTATACTAAAGCCATGAAAAATCAACTTGATGGGTTGCCATTTTTTCTAAAGTATGGTCCTCCGCGCGGGAGCTCCGCTAAATAATTACCACTTAACCATTCATTCGCCATATGTAACCTTAGTTTGCAAGATTAAAACTTGACACGAACATATGTACTTTGCTAAAACGCTTGTCTACCAATCTAGATATCTTTTTTTTCTTTTTTCCTGTCCCCAAGAATAAACTCATTAAAATCTTCCGTCTTACTATAAAAAGCGATTCCTTAATATAGCTTTCTGATTTAATTTAATTTTTTTTTAAATTTTAAATTTAAATTTAAATTTTTATATTTTTGCTATGGCATTTTTTGTGTCATCTATTGTCATTTCTGACTTTTATTTTATTTTTTATTTTATTCCTTATTATATTCCTTAAAGATGTCAATATTAAATCCTTGATTAAACGACATGAATTAGAGATTTGCAAACAAAAGCCATAGAAAGCCAGTTGAATTTGAAATATATATATATTTTTTGAAAGGTGATCTGTTGTCGCTAAATTAGTTGTAAATTGGATTTTTTTGGTTTGGTTTTGGAGGCATATTCCTATAGTGCTTTTTTAATGTAGGATTTCTCTACCATCATCATCATCATCGTCATCATCATCATCATCATCTTCTTTGTTTACTTCCTCTCTTCCTTATTTCCTTTCCTTTCCTTCCTTCCTTCCTTCCTTCTTTCTTTCTTTCTTTGTTTCGTTCTTTCTTTCTTTCTCCCTTTCTTTCCTTCCTTCCTTCTTTCTTTATGAGTTCACATTTTTTTTTCTCCACTAACTGTAGAATTAATCTAGATCTAGAATAACGCGTAATGACATATTAAGGTACTGGCCAATCAAATAAGCTACCATATCTTTTAACCAATCAAATTCGATTATAATTATACAGACCAGACATTTAGAACTGTAAAATAATACCAACCGCTTTTGCAGACTACAATTTTTATTTCGCATAAGCGTTTACCATCTATTATACAATGGTTACCATCGGTATTATGATATGTATTTGATTTAAGAGTTTCAATTAAAAATTCCCCACGTTATTTTAACTCCCTTAATTAATCCCCACGAGAGCTAACTTGAGTAAATTTAAAGGTGATGTAACCTACTTGTAATAAAACCGTTTCCATAGCAACAGGCTCAATACATCAAGTGCGTAGGAGTTTTAAAGGTCAATGTTAAAAGGATTTGAAAATGTACTCTCAAGATAATATTTTTTCTTTTTCGAATTAGGTACAATATGGCGGCTTGGTGAAAACTGACTGAAATTATAGCAAAGCTGGGTGAGTTTTAGATCCGATCTTGAAGTAAATACGAATTCGTAAGGTCGTCATAGATTACAGAGATAAATCCATGACTTGATAAAAATCTTGAGGGAAAAGAAACGAATGAAATTCGTAACATTAACAATTCGCTTCGCCAATTGCCTAGAAGGATCAATTCCTTTCCATTAGTGGTATTTAGTTTTTCAAATGATTTACCATTTTGGGCAAAATCCGCAAGGAAGACAATTTCCGAATGCATGATATTTCCTCTAAGGCATGATATTTACATAATACTTATTATGAAATTGAATTAAGTTACAGGAATAAAATAAACAAGGGAAAGATTATAAAATAATGTTTTTAAAATAATATATAGTTTGATGTCACTTGATTTTAATGTTTTGATCAATCAATCAATCTTTTCCTTACGTTATTTCAAAACAAAAATCTTGTGAAAAATAGGCTCCGATGTTGTTGTTGCTGTTGTTGTTGTTGTTGTTGTTGTTGTTGTTGTTGTGGCACCATCGTGTCACAATTTGTTTTAAGTCACGCAATCTAGCTGTCATGCGCTGGAAGGTGGCTTGTAAGTTAGGAACCCGATAGTGATTTTGGTTCACGAAGCTTGTAACCCCAGGGATTTTATTAGAAATTAACAGCGATTATAAGTCATCTGTGGTTCTCAATAGGCTACACAGATGAATGAGATGTATTTTAAAAATTTCAAAGCCTTCACCTTTCCTTTAAGATTATCCGCTTCAAGGAGATTTGTTGAAACAGAAGCGTTTACCTTGATATATTGCAGCAGAATTCCTTATGTATCACGCATGCGTTCTTGTTCACTGAATTAACTACTGTATTCAATGTTTCCATCTTATTACTTAACACGAGACTTTCAAAGAAAAAAATCTTACATTTTGATTAATGGAAATTATCTTCATGTGACTCAGTTTATCCTTATCCAAAACCTATATGACCACCTCATTTGTTATTCACATGATTTGGAAGCGAAGAACATATGCAAGATTTGTCATGATAAGTCGTAGAATTAATACTGCTCATAATATTGAATCTCGATCAAAAAAAGAATCTTCACACCTTGGAATTTTTAACGGGGTTTTTAAGGCTTTTTTAAAAGGATTATCTTTCGATGAACAAGGTGTGCTGCACAATTATCACTGCTTTTTAAACGAACTCAGGGGTGGAAATTTTTCAAGAAAAAATTACGGGTGTTTATTAAAATAGGCTATTTGCGCTTAATAAGACTTTCGCCTTATGTTTCGCTATCGCGTGATCTTAGTGGTTTTTCGCTCAAACAGATTTCCTGAAATGCTTTGACCGAATCTGTCATAATAACACAAAATAACCAACATATCTGGCTTTTTTTAACATGAAAAAAGAAAAAGCAAATACCATTAACAATCGGCAAAACAGTTGATCCAAGTACCTTCGAACCCTTACAGCTAGATCCAAATCCAAAAATTAATATTGAAATATAATCATCCCCCAATTTTTGAATTTATTTTATTTTTGACTTGTCAAAAATTAACAATATGCAGAGATGGAGTGATATATACCTGGTGTCATGTTTTTCGCTTTTTGTATACAATGCCTTAAATATACTACTCCGCTCTCGTTTCTCATTATTTTGTGAGTAACCTGATTGAATTTACGAACCCCGACGCAGACCATATATTCCTTTATCGTGTACATGCTTATGTTGGTGTTAATTAGATTTGGTGAACATTTTTAGAGCAGTAAAGGTGAAGAAGAGACAATAGCTTTAAGAGTCATTGAAAGGCTTTTTTCGGTGATAATTCATGGGATAAACAATGGGAGGGCCTCAAATGAATAATTCTGTCACGCTGTCTTGAAGATTGTAAAATCTACTCTTCATTATCGAACTTCGTCTGCTTGTCGGTTGATCAGTTTTACTTTTCTAAATTTTCCATCCATTTGCTAGAAAGTAATTATACAGACCGTGGAATTGTTCGGCTTAGTGAGTATATAAAAGGGATTTAAGGCATTGCCACAGCTGGGCACAGTACTAGAGAAGAGATCTTTTAATATGATAATTATCCTCATACTGTTTGTACATGTTTGGAGTTCAAGGCGGCTAATGTTAAACGTGATTGCTCCTGTGTGAAATGAGTCATTTTGTGCGAGATCTTCCTTGCCGTCACACTGGACGTGTATGTAGCAGTTTAGAAAAAGTCGTGGCGCTTAGAGACGACTACTTCTCTCGCCAAATCTACGCTTTTGTTTTCCAGCCACTGTGCTAATAAATCTAACAACCATCTTGGTAATGATTTTTATTTAAATTCTACTGAATGTCATCGATTCTGCTATTTATCTTGTATTTAATGTACGCACACCCCAAACTTTGGTAACCGAAAAGACCTGTTTTACCGAACATCAGATTTTATTATGTAATTTCATCAACTTCTTATTGGAATTGATGTCTCTTATCTCATTTCAGATTCAACTTTGGGGGTAAACAGACATTGAGTTGTGGATGAGTGGGTAGCAGTGGTCCAAAGAATGGCGTTCACAGAGCTCAAATTGTCGGGAAGAAAACATTTTGTGGTCCTGCTGTTAGCAGGAATAGCTGTCGTTAGCCATTTGCAAGAAACTGTTCATGGAAATTTAGAAACTCTGCGAAATCCAGGAGACAATGTTATAGGAGTCATAGAACCGATTTGTATAGCGACTAAAAGTTCTCTTTGCGGTGACTTCGATATCAGTAGCCTTCTTGAAGTTGAGGCGATTATTTATGCAGTAGAAAACGTTAACAAGCGAGCTCAAGAACTTGGAATGAACGGTACTTTGGGATATGAGATTAGGGATGCTGAAGAAGGAATTTACGCTACCTTACTGAACATGATCGGCGTAGCTTCTCAAAAACCAAATAAAATACCTATTGCAATTCTTGGGAATTTGTCTGGCAATATCCTTCACAATAATTTATTTTTACTGCTTAGTCGAGATATGACTCATATAAGCTGTGACTCAACGTTGGTTGTGAAGGATGATCACATCTCCAAAGCAGAGGCTATTTTCCATGCCTATCCGTCCGACAAAACGAGTGTTAAAGCTGTGGTGGACTTCATCGCTCAAAATAAATGGAGCTACGTTGGTGCAGTCACGGACGACAGCGATAACAACATGTTGTCGATTTTAAAAGACGAAAGCGAAAGTAAAAATGTATGTGTAGGTGCCACTTATACTTTATCTTCAAATGCTTCTGAACAACAGATTGCGAAATTTGTAAGCACATTAAACGCCGAAAAAAACTACACGGTGATTGTGGCACTGACCAACTACGAGCTAACGAGGAAGATTTTAAGCGAAGCCTCGAAGCAAAAGGTTAAGGGACTAACATGGATCACTGGACAACAAGCCTGGCCCAATACAAGACCAATTCCCCAACCGAACTCCGCCTCGCAAGGGATGTTCAGTTTGTTGTCTCGTAAGAGCACTGTCGGGTTCGTGGATCACCTTCGAAGCTTGTCATCCGGAACCAAAAAAATTACGAACATTTGGTTGCGAGAGATGGCGTCGTCATCTAGTCCTACCCCCAGGGCGTCTAATCCTGGACCAACTAATGATTCCAGTTCTTCTAATGGAACAACCCAAGCGCCTTTGCGTACAACCACCGGACCACCAACTTGTGACTACGATGTGGATCCTATGTGTGGAATGAATAAGAGTAAATTAAAAACTGCGGTGGACAAAATGATTGGTATTGTTGAAGATTCTACGTGTACAATCGATGCAGTTTTCACTATTGCACATGCGGTGGCTCAAAAGCAACTCTGTCTGAAATCTCCAGACTGCAAACAAGATGTTGCCAAGTTTAAAAACTTTGTTAAACAAGTGGATTTTACGAACCCAATAACGGGAAGTCGAATCAGCTTTACGCCTGGTGGATACCTGAACTATACTGTTTATCGCATTTATAACTATCAACAGAATTATAGTAGAATAACTACGGATTTGGACAAAGACCTTAAAGCGGTGAACGTAGGAACATGGACATATTCGCCGGACATGGAACCAAAACTTGAAATATCCGAAGAAAGGATCGAGTGGCATGGGGGACATGCCAAAAGGCAAGAGTCAAGATGTCACAGGGTGTGCCAGCTTGGGGAATATAGAGCGTTAAAAAATGACAGAAAGGGAGCTGAATGTTGCTGGAAGTGCCAAAGATGCCCCAAGAATAGATACTCCGACACCAAAGATGCTTTTAGTTGTAAAAGGTGCCCAGAAAATCAGCGAGTGAGCTTGAGTCAAACCAGATGTGTCCCATACTATGAAGACTATGTCCACTGGGAACATGGTGGGAGCTTGTTTATATTGTTCTTGATGGTAGTTGGACTCTGCTTCAGCTTGTATGTCAGTTTTGTGCTATTCCGGAACAGTGACACCCCAGTTGTCAAAAATGCTAAAAGTGCAGTCCTTTACTTGCTACCATTTGTCGTTATACTATTTCTACTTCCGATCCCACTACTAGGCAAACCAACTGAGTCCTCGTGTGAAGGCTATCGTATATTCTTTGTGGTAGCATTGGGAATCCCTTTGGCCGTGTTGCTCGCCAAATCACAGTTCTTTGACAACAAGTGCAAAGATCAAACTGACAACAACGCCACGTGCACGCCAAGACTCAGCATCGTCTGTTTTATTGTCCTTTGTCATATTTTTGTAGCCTTGATTCTAGCTTTAGTACTTCCTGCCAAAGTGAGCAAGTTGCCAACAGATCTTCCTCATACGGTATTCCTCGAATGCTCGTACCATTCATCCTACGAGTTTTTAGTTGTAGTTTTTTACACAATGTTTCTGGCTGTCTTGGTGTCAATTTTCTCTGTAAACGAAGTAGTATCTGAAGAAAACTTCTTCGAAGTCAGGTGGATTTCTTTTGCAATGTTCAACTGGTACGCTATTACATTTTTCTATGTGGTATTTACTTTTGGTGTGCACTATCATGGCAAGATTATAATGCTTGGACTTATGGATATTTTATATGCTGTGAACATATTTTCCTTGTTGTACGTTCCAAAATGGTTTATCGTAGTTTTTAGGCCTGAAAAAAATCGCTCTGACGTCTCTCCTTGGACAGATTACATCAAGACACAAGAGAGAGTTTCCGAAAGGTTGTCGGCTCCCGAGGACTCTCCGATTATGACCAAAAAAGGAAAACCAGCTGAGAGAGGAGAGGAAACTCCAGAAGCTAAGGGTCTAATGACAGATACCGATATATAAACAAGAGATTTAGACAATGATTTAAAGTAAAAGAACAAAGATGACCCTACTCCAAGTTCCAAGACTTTTATATTTGAAAAAAAAAATTAGGCATTTAATTTTGAATTTTTTAAAGAACTACCTTAGAACAAGAGGACGACGATGACTACAACTTGGGAATAAGTCGTCTATTTATGCGAATTGTAGATGAGAGAAAATTTGAAAATGAGCACAGAATTGAAAATACTCAAAGCCAATATCATTCTATAACTGCAAAAGAAAGAATAGCCTTGTTCAAAATTAGGGAGGAGCCGTATACAGATGGGAAAACTTCGACCATTTTGTAAAAAATTTTCCCTCATATTTTTTGAGACCCATGATGGCAAAATATATGCTTAGTAGAAATATCAAAAATATCAGCGAAGCTGTATCCTATAGTTTCTTATATTTTTGGTGTACATTTATTTTTTGGCTAAAGGTTTAAAATTTCTGCATAATTATGTTTATCTATAGTACCTCTGAAATACTTTAACGGTATGTATATAACAATATATAATAGGTAGTCTATGAATCTGAAGATTTTCTAGATATTGTAATCTTTATATCATTTCATGCTCTATATATATGTAATCTTTATAATATCTCATGCTCTATGTATAATGCCCTAAGCATGTATACAAAGATCAGCTTTACCGATAGGTTTCTGATTTCTATTCAAGACGTAATCTTCTGGCGAAAATCGTCTTTGTAACTGACATTTTTACCCGCGTCTTTAGCCTAGGGCCTCGACTATGAGAAAAAAGATTTTTCCTGCTGCGTGTTTGTACTGGATGTGATTAATTAGTAAAGGATTGATTGAAAGTTGATTGGGATAATTTGATGATCTTATATGAAAAATATAGGGGTTAGACCTTCTGTAATAATGGCCGCTGTTAATTTGCATAAACCCTAAAGCTTAATGGATTGAGGAAATATTTTGTCTTCACATGAAAGGCCATCAGTGAATTAGTAAATCTGCACAGTTTCAAAGGATAAAAATAAACCGTTGCAAATTTATAAGCATTTGAAATGTGTCAAAAACTTGAAAATGAGGCCAGTCAGTCCTTGGCTGTATTTCACATACAAATCCTTCCAATTTTAAACTGCTGTAACTTCTCAGGTATTTATGCTAGAGCACTCGAATCTCGCTTATTTACTAATCATAGCAAGGTCTTTTGAATGATGAGATATATGACTTTAGCAGCTGAGCGGAAAGCAATATTCCTCGTTGACGCCTTTTTGCTTTTTTTTTCCCTACAACTTACTGACATCGTTTTTAAAATTATTAAATATGACAAAAGTTAACCTTCCAGAATTGCTTCGTTAATACTTTGTATTACCTTTTCGTATTACGGTCATGCTACTTAGGAATAGACCATTTGCATGACGGCTAAATTTACTACTAAGACCAGAATGCTTTGAGCGGCTTCTATTGTTAGGCAAATTTTATCAATTTTCTCTTCATTCCCAGGAGAGTTGAAAAATCCGAATAACAAAGCATTTTGACAAAGCATTCTGGTCTTGGTAGTAAAACGACGCCATCATGCATGCAAACGTAGCCCCATAATGGTACATTTCGGGGTAAATGAAAAACATTGTTGGTCACCCTGTGGATAAACATGGAAGTGAGACAATTTCGAGCAACTTTGGTTTCTCGGATAGGCATTTCTTTATAGCAGCCAGTTATATGTTGAGAAAATTGCTATTTTTAGTTGATAGTTAATTTGTTGTTGTTTTTTAAATATGTAGTGTGAGAAAGGCTGTCCTGACCTCGAAATTTCACATAGTCGTCTTTGCATATAAGCTAGATCAACCAAAATAACTAAAAAAAGGTGAGAAAAGGCTGTAGCCCCAAAATGCCTCGCTCGCATGCTCATCCACAGGGTGACCAAAAACGTTGTTCGTAAAACCCGAAATGCTTTAGTTTATCATCAGACTAAAACCTTATACGGCCACTACCTACTTGCGATTCCTTCTATTTTTTCCCACCCATTCACATTAACGATTAATTTGGACAGTGAGATTATAAACTTTTACAAGCCGTTTCGGTTGCTTGTACTGATTTTAGTCTGGTATAACTATTAAAAAATAAACACTACATTCTTGTCCAACTGGAAAATAAAGAAATTCAAAAATTCCTCTGACTGCCAAATTAGACTTGGCCTACCGGCTCGTCCACTATCTTTCATCTAGTCATGTCCAAATTTGACAGTCTGTACCTCTATTGCTTTATACTGGATACTACGCGCGTTCTGATTGGCTGAGAGGTGTGTTTGTATGAGAATATGTAAACACGGTTTTGTTAAGCTATTTTATAAAAGCAATAGAAAACTTTTTTTCGGTGTTTGGGAGAATTCTCGGCAGTTATGCAAACCCTCGATTTCGTTTCGGGTTTATATAAATGTCACGAATTCTCCCAACCCCTCTCGTGTTTATATCAGCCTATAAAACACGGAAAAAGTTTTCTATTGCTTAAATAAAAATAGGCCAGCTGAGCGAAAATAAATTTTCTAACCAATCATAGACCGTTTTGATTTTTCATGTCCGGCCCTATGTTTAAGCTTTTTTTTTTTCCCTATTAATGTTTCAGTTTGCCATCCCATAATATTTGCTGTGCTTGTCAATTAGTTGTCACTATATTTCCTCCCATCGAATCATATTTCGTCGAATAACATACTTTAATAGGTGGGAGGAAGTTTGAAGTTTGACGTCATGAAAGAACGACGCCACTGCATGTTCACGGGTAGACCGTGCACAGATAGCCTGCATTGCATACAAACAAGGTGCTTGTTCAACGCGCAGGCTACGCGCAGACAATTTTCTACTTTATCCGCACGCTACTACGAACTCTTCTATATGTTCTGTTTTCATGAGCAACGGCCCTATAGTACGGGTCGAAGCATCATTGCTTTGAAGCAGTGTTATACCTAAGACATTGATTATTAAATAAAAGATATTTCCTTTCCTTCTCCCCCACTCCCCTCCCATTTCTTCTCCTTTCCCTGATGAAACCATGTTGTTAAGTCGAGGTTGCCCATGATAAAACAGAAGAATCAAGTTCAGTCTCGACTTGTGTTGGAGCCATTCGGTTTCGTGATCATCCAAGCGAAGCCGGGAAAGGTAACCGAAACATTCTCAAGTCTTTCTCTGACTTCGCGCGGGATCCCTGTGTTTTTACTGTTTGGGCCTTTGGCAGATATACCACTTATGGCAAGCAGTGTGAAGCGATAATGGATTCAATATTTGCAAGTTTTGAGTCACATTTTCGATATTTTACGGCTTAAGAGCGACTGTCCACTAATAGGGAGGAAGGTGTGACAACAATTTAAAAAAATATTATCTTTATTTTTGAGATATATATTTGTGAGAAAGTACCGGCAGTAAGTAAAGGTGGTGGGTTTTATTTCAAAAATATTTTTAACTCCGAGAGAAATTGAAAAACGCTTTGATCTTACCATGAGAAGACGCAGAAGATTTCATGCATTATCCAAATTGCACTTTTATCCCACTTTCAATGTGTAGTTTAGTTAAACATGCAATTTGTATAGGAAATCATATGGTTTCGAGTGCAATTTGGAATAAATTTGAACGAGTGAGTTTTCAAAAAGTTCGAAATTTGAGCTTTTTGAAAACTCACGAGTTCAAATATATTTTAAATTGCACGAGAAAAACCATATGATTTCTTGTTAACAATACTGACGCAAAAATTCCAAACGAATTTGCGCTTTGAAATGTGCATAAATTAAAAATCCGTGAATGAAAGCAAAAGGCGCGTGAACGCTTTGCACCGTTTGTCGGCGAGAACAGAGATGTACGAGCAACCTTGGACTTTAAGAGCAAGAATTATTTCATTTTCTCGTCGATGAACATTTTTTAACTTCGTTTCTTAGAGCTGATTGGCTGGTTTCATTTTCTTTTGTCTTTTCGACCAATCACAGAGAAGGATTTCAACTTTTTGCACTGGGATTTCAAATAAATTGCACTGTTCTTAGCCAATCAGGAGTGAGAAATTTTTGCATCTGTATTATTACAAATTGAACACTCGAAGATAAATTCCATATCTCCGCGCGCCCAATTCACGATATGTAGCATTAATTTCTTCCCTTTGAATATCTTGAATTTCAAGTCCCGCACCGTTTCCACTGAGGCCTTTGCACTTTGCTGGCTACATACAGTCGATAGTGTCACATAACATAACCTTTATATCATGCAACCAAGCCATGTGAAACGGCGCATGACACTATTGCTCGATTGCAAACATTCCCAAGAGGATCAAAAGACAAAGGCATATGGCAGCCATGTTGGTGGTATAGACAAAAGGGCCTAATGAAAAATTTTTTGTTAAATACCACCAACATGGCCGCGATGACGTAACGCAATCGATCAATCGACTGTAGCAAGCAAAGTACAAAGGTCTCAGTAGAAACGGTCCGGGACTTGAAATTTTGTGTACTTGTAGGGAAGAACTTAACTGGCTACATATCATGAATTATAACTTTAATATTTTTCGATGTGTTTTAAAAGAAGGACAAACTTGTTTCACCGATCAAAAGTCTTTATTCCATCGCGATTCGTAACGTTATAATAGTCTATAAATAACATTCGTAACACAATGCTTAGGTCGCTAGCTTGTTATTCAAATACGTTTTTTCTTCCTATAATCGGCCAATTTGCCCTCCACACTTCTAAAAGTATAAACACAGATGGAAACTATGAGGTTTTGAGGCAGTTCAGAAGTATATTTAATGCTACACTTTTTCTAAAAAAAATTCAACTTATTTGCATATTTGAAAAATTACTTTAGGTTAAAGAACATTTTCCAACCTTTTTGGGTTATTTTTGAGACATACAAAAATATGAATTGTAAAGGGAAGTTACTTGAGCTTATAATGGCGAAAATTTTCGCATTCTGGTATAAAATAAGAATAGTTTGAAAGAGCCGGAATAAAGCGATGTTTGCACAGCTGTTTTTTTTTTTTTTTTTTTTTTTTTTTTGCTAATGTTTGTCGAATCATTGTAGATTAAAAACACGAGTACCGACAAATTTTATTTCTGATATGATTAATTCCACCTTAGTACTGATAGTCTGAATTGGAATGGGTTGGAAAACGGGTGCCACTTTTGAGAAAAAAAAAGTTAGATATGATAACCATGTTGCTCAGTAAGTGCTATAGTAGGGGTGGAATAATTATCATTAACGCTGCTTATATTTCATCGAATAAAATAATTTTACTTTTATATAAATTGAAAAATATATGTCTACCTGTGGTGTAAGTTTCAATTTCATAGAGTAAATTTAGGATTTTTGAGCGATCTCGAAAACCCCCGGAAATTTGAGGTCTCCAAAGTCCGATTTTTTGAGAAATCGGAAGCTCGCGAAAATCATCGCCAAAAAAAATACTAAAAGAGCGAATTGATCCAAATGAATATTATTTTTGGTCATCACATATGATAATAGTTTCGTACAGAAAAATCAAGGAAATCTATTTTCCATCGAAATTTGAGTGGTTGGTTCTTAGGCGCACAGCCTCTTAAATCCTTAATCTCTTATTCACGGCAAAATGTTCGTTTGAGATGAAGCTATGAAAGTTTGAAAGAGTTTCTCTTTTTAGTTTTGGAGATTCCATTTTTTATAGGAAACCATAGTTTTTGAACTCAGTCCTTTATGTTGCAGTTTTAGCGCAAAAACCGCGAGATAGATTTTTTAAAAACTTTGTTGATCATTGTTCTAT
>JAAAQI020097220.1:0-16389 GCA_011800005.2 Stichodactyla mertensii | reverse complement strand
TTGGTTTCAAATAACTTTTCATCTCTCGTCATTACAACATGAAAAAATCCAAATGTCCTCATTACATAGAAGCTCTCTCAATACACAAACATTGAATAGAGTAACGCAGTAGTACGTGAGCATAGAACAATAGATATCAATCAGCCAATGCGAGTAAGATTAGAATGGTGGGGAGGGGTCTGTGGCCGAGCACCGGGCATAAACAATAGGTCCAATATCAGCTAATGGGCGTCCGCGTAGGGTGGCGGGGAGGGGTCTGGGGCCGAGCTCCGCAGGCTCCGCGCTCCGCATGTTGGTGAACCCCCATTCTGTATCTACTATCTTTTAATATGTGAAGCAAGTCTTGGGGCAGATTGGATGTCGCATAGCGCCGTAGTAGTCATGCAGCCAGGATGAAATACCTTGCACTAACTTCCATAAAATGTTTTATTTCAGATTCTTATCAAACACATTGTCCTTATTGACAATTTGCATGATGCCACCCCGGCAGAGTTGGACATCTTGAAATATGGGGGGTAGGGGTAGGTAAGTTACGTCAGAAGCATCATGTGATGGCAGCAGATCCATATATACCATATACAGTCTAGTTTTCTGCAATGATTTAATGCATAAATCAACACCTAATGCAGTTTATAAAATAATGAACGAAATATAGAACTTACACAAGGTATAGCTCACTGATGACGTCACAATACATTTATGATGACGTCGTTTTTGTAAGCAATTATAAATGTTTGTCTCATTATTTTATCTGAAGGTTTATCAATCCCTTTAACTTATATTTGGTGTCCCATAATCAGGAAGACGCACAATACAATTACTCTGCAACAGCCCGGGTGAGCTCGTTTAAGCAGTCGTCCGCTGAGTTACATTTACAAAACAGAGTGCAAGGCAATATGGCTCGGTTGCAACTGCACCTCGTCGTACTGCATCGCTTGGTGCTTTCGCGGCAGTTGCATCGGATCAAAGCCATAATCTCGTTTGGAGCCAGAGCTATTCCATCAGGTACGGTTGTCGGTAGCAAGGATCTTGAAGGCTCGTGCCTGACATAGCCAAAATTCACTGGATCAACAGGAGGTGGAACTAGAGACAATGCTGCTTTCCAGACACACGTCTGGAGGTGGGCCTTCTTGAAATTTTCTTCAAAAGCTTCAGTCGAAGGTGGAAGGGACTGAATTTTTGGGGCGGCAGTAACAGTATGGCCAAACTTCGTTGCCCACACTTTATATCTGATGTCTGACATCCGGCTTCCGTCTACGTTGTAACATAATCCCATAAACATTGTTGCCTGGTCAATGACTTCTGATAGGGGCGCATCAAGGCAACCTAACTTCGTCAGTGAGTCGGGAGCAGTCAAAAGATTCTTCAACGCAGTCCCTTTGCCAATTCCAAAGTACATCGGGACAGTATCACAACCAGATAACGCATGCGCTGCGGGCAAACCTGGTACGATAGCTTTATGTTCTTGTACGGTGGATCTTTGCTATGTCTTTGGTTTCATCGCCACTCCTTCCTCTCTTGTTATCTCTGTGTTGTATCCATTCTACTCAGGACAGGATTCTTCGTTTATCAAGTCCTTCATAAAAGCTATATCAAGTTCTTTAGCTCTTATATTGGCAATAACAGCGCTGCAAAGAACTTTCAGTGGGAGAACACTCTTTTTAGAGCACTTTTCTGGCATCGACACGGTATTCGGTTCCTGGTAACGGCAAACTGGAATATCAAAATCTATTGCTTTTGACATATCTGACTTCGATATTCGCGGGATAGTTTCCCTGTCTGCAGTCTGGTCATCACTCGATGCGCCCATGCGTTGAGTTATGAGCATGGCAAATGAGTGCGTGGGAATTTGGCCGATTTGAGATGAAATGTCTGCATCGAAATTGTCTGCGACTGCTTGAATTAGTCCAAGGCTACTCTGATGAATGCCGCTAAGTTTAAGATCTCTCGTTGCCGCCAGCGCCGCTGATTTCTTGAACCGCAGCGTTGCGTCATACGAACAAGTTACCCTGAATTGATACATTTTAGTTAATATTGACTTGTAGTCTCTTAGCAAATTTCCAAGAGCTATCTGCAGATTCGTGGGTTTGTTAGAAAGAACTCTTGTCACTATATTTCCAATCAGGAGCGCCGGGAGAGAATTATTGAAATCGTCGGTTATTGCATATAGGAGATCCATCAGACTCACATATTCCGTCATATCCTCTTGTGTGATTCTAATGTTGTAATAAGAACGGTCAAAATTCATCTCCTTCACCTCGTTGACAATCTTTTTTTAAAGCTTTTCAATCGAGGCATCCAGTTCCTGCTTGTCTTCTTAAACGTTAGTTAGATTGATTACTGTTGACGCATCATTTCGAAACACCACCATACTCGACAATCCAGGTGAGGAGAGAACTGCTATGTCATCTGAAAAGTAATCTCTGATCTTTAAGAGCAGTGATCTTCGTGAAAGAGCTTTCCCTCCAAAGAGCTGGTATTGGTGATGAAGCTCAATTGAATTCCATAAACGTGACTTATCTTTCATCATCTCTTCAGTAACGCTATCAAACGCTGGGTCTGAACTTTCATCTGCTTTTCTTGTAGCGTTTTTGGCGGCAGAGATGGATTTTAGAGACATGAAATTTGCCATGCAATTCACATGATAACGGCCGTCAGCTGCATGCAAATCACTCAAAGCGCCCTCAACGCGAATTCTTACTTGGTTAGAAATATCGTCATTGCGTTTTTCACACGCTTCAAGAATGGATTGCTTGAATGGCTTTTTACCACTACTTGCGTATGCAGTTCTGCACAGTGCAGCCCTCTCCAACGATCTGGGTGCTTTTTGTCTTTCTCAATTTCGCATCGCTCCCCACAAAAGAGACAGTTTTCTTTAAAGCAAAATGCGGGTTTTGTTGAGCGACGTCGCCTTATTAGTGGTTGGGTGGCTGACTCAGTAGCAGAGTTTTCCCGTTTTCTATGACGGTTAAGATATTGCTGAGATGTATAAGTAGATACACAATCTCTGTGACATCTAATAGTCAAATCTGGATTTTCTTTCAATTTTTCCTCTAGTGATACATAAATATCATCTGGGTATTCTTTACTAAAACGTATAATGGTATGAATCCTAGCTGGCCCTGCTTTTGTAAGATCGCCGTCGTCTTCGCAAATAAACTTCGACTTAAAAAAACACTGATTTGCCATTGTTGTAAGCTACAAAATAATAAGAACTCGGAAAAATAAAATATATTAATCGAAACTCGGAGAAACAAAAAGTTATATAACTGCATAGTATAGATTTTTTGTAGCAAACGGCAAAATTGATCACAGAGTTTTAATTGGGGATTGATTTTCTCTGACAAGTTTTCAAATTCATAAATGGTTCTTTTCCAACACCTCGGGTACCGGACATTTTCCCGTGTTTTGCAACTGTTGAACATGAATATTTTTCGCAATGCTCATGTCCGTAACTCAGGCCATGTAAGTGTCAAAACATAGCATGTTTACAACGAGAGATTTACAGAAATACAGATTAGACTAGACAGATTAGAATATTAGACTCAGTAAGTTTACAAATACGACTTGCAACGTTTTTCATTGGAGCCACTGCAAAAAATCACAACATATCATGCTATTTACTACACAAAAATTATCTAGAAAAAGGAAAAAGCATAAAACATTCCTAAGAACAACAGTGACATAAATCATAATTTTCGTCCAAGCTATTAGCCAGATCTTAAGGACATACTTGCAGTTTCGGCAGAGATGCATAAGGCAGCCATCTTGGATGATGAAAAGCGTGGAGACCTGCACACTAGTCCCCAGTTCAAAGCGCTATTAGTAAATTATCAATGCCGCTCATTGTTTTCGCTTTTTTCTCAAATAAATATTTTTATTTACACAACACAAAAAGTCTATTTTAGAAAAATGCCACACAGAAGTGTGAAAATGGTTACAATAAGGTAATTAGATATTGGCCGAGTTTCACCACAGGGAATCCAATTCAAATTAGAGAATGCCTTCGATGGGAAAAATCAACCTCTTTTTCCCGTGATGCCCAAAATTATAGAGGTGGCATCAGATTGAATATGAAAGACCATACCTAGTACTATCATAATTTGCAAAAAAACATTGTATGGAAGCACTTGCAAGGTTAAGTTAAAAATCTTTTTCTGGCTGCCGGGCTGTTTATATTGGGTCTGATAATCCAACCATATCAGTCCGCATATCCATATCAACCGATAGGACGTTTGAATACATTTACGTAATAGTACTTTAGGCGCGCCCAAGTATCACGCGGCCTCTTTTTCTATTATCCTCGCAATCAAGCTTGATCTATTGAGAAAAGTTTAAGGCAAGTTTACTTTCTTTTTACTATTTTACTGTGTAATTAGAGTTGATAGTTATGGCTGAACAACGAATCCTCATCCTGGGTCATTCTTTTATTCGTCGTCTGCACGACTTCATCAAACGTAATTCAGATCTTAGACTAAATTTTAACTGCGAGGGTAATGTGGTAGTGAGGTGGAATGGTGTGGGCGGCAGAACTCTAAAAAAGCTAATCCAGCATGACTTTCATGTGGTCGAGTCCTTTCGTCCCCATATCGTTATATTACAAATTGGAACAAACGACCTAACCCGTGCCAATCTTACTCCTCTTCTTGTGGGTTCCGGTATCGAGGACCCTGTATGTTTATTGCATGACCAATATGGGGTTGAGATCGTTTGTATCGGCCAAACTATTTACCGGGAAGGCTCATTGGCTTTTAACAACAAAGTTAACCTTTTAAGCCGTTATTTGCGCGTAGTTCTGGAGCCAATTCCTTATACCATTTATTGGGGGCATAGAGGCTTCTGGCATACAAAAGCCAACTTCTACGCATACGACGGCGTTCATTTGAATAGTTGCGGACAACGCAAATTCTATCGCAGTCTGAGAGGGGCAATTTTGAAAAGCCTTGAATCTTTACGGCATCGTAATTAGGCCATCGCTTCTAATTATTTTTGAGCTTACGCCTTTTGAGTACATTTTTTGTTGGCTAGCTTCGAACTTTTATCACACCCCGTTTCATATTACATGCGGTGTGGCATGTGGGGATTGTGTTTACACCGTGCACAATACGTGCCTTGTTTCTTAGCTTAGCCTACTGTTTGGCCTTCAGAAACCATTATGAGTGTACAACTCTTTGATCGCCGTTTTTACCGTGTGTCCATTGCACTCGGTTTTCTGTTCATGCCTTTGTTGTATTTTCATGTTACTCTGCGTATTGACGATTATTATATCCGATTTCATTACGGCTTTGTCCGAGTGTTTATATGCAATTTAATAGCCTTGGCTCGATGTAAAAATTTTCTTTTCAGAGTTGCCCTTCTCACTTGCTTTTTTAATCTTAATTGAAACAAATCCATTATATTTACGTTATCCGCTTTTTCTTAAGCTTAGACTATATATTTTTACACTCTGTTGGACCTTTTATTAAGTTAAACGCCTCCCATTAAGAGAGTCACGCGCCGCAGAAGGTCATCTACACGAGCTGATGCGAGAGAGGTTCCCACCGACGAACATGGCACTCAACATCCTCAGCCTGCAGGGACCCTCACCTTGGATGTGACTGCCCTGACTGCCTCAATTTCCACAGCGGTAACTAACGCTGTGCAAGCGGCCATGTCCCGACCTTCTACTGGCCAAAGTCAGAGCTCCGCGGTCTTCTCACCGAATATCGCTCAAGTGGTGGGAGATGAGGTATCTGATCTCCGTGCTACTGAAATACATTCATCAGGTATTCCAGCTGTTATACCCTCAGTTGCGTCTCCCGACTCTCGCCCATCCCAATTCTTTACTAGTGCTGCAATGACTTTGGGCTCGCGCGTGAGTTATAAGTTAAAATCCAAAGTTTGGGCTGACGAATATGTCGATTTTGAGGCCCTTCTCTCCACTTCCCCTACACCCGAGAAATACTCGCTTTCTGTAGGGAACCCCTCTGAATCTTCGCGCGTCCCAAGACTCCCGCTCGAGCCCTGTAATCAGCCTAAAAATCTCAATAGTATTGACTCATAGATCACTACTTTTCATATTTTTGTAGCTATCTATTGTGAAAAGTTTTCGGGGCAAACCTCCCGTTTAATAAGGTATTGTGAAACGGTTAGGGATATAGCTCATAAGTCGGGCGACTGGATGTTTTATGACGAGCAGATTCGCTTTCTCCGACAGTCTGCCCCTGATTTATATCCCTGGGATCAAATTCATTGGGAGCTATGGCTGGGGGCAGTAACAAATTTTCGGAAACCCCAGCAACATGGCGTGGAGAAAGGACCTCAGCGGAATCGTTTTCGTACAACGACAACCCCCTTTCCCAAAGGTAACTGCTGGTCATATCAAGCCAGAAAATCTTGTCACGGGTGCCAGTACGAGCACGTTTGTTGTAAATGCGGTGGAAAACACCCAGCAAACAAATGTGTTGCCGATAAACGTTCTCAACCCAAACCAAGCGCTCCCGTGCAATTACCAAACTCTGCACAACCAGCCAGTAACCCCAATAAAGGTGGCAAGGCTTGAAATCCTTTTAGACGGCTATTCACGAGATTTGAAATTTTATCTATGTAATGGTTTTCGTTTTGGTTTTCCTATCAACTTTATGGGCGAGCGCATTTCTTTTCATTCAGCTAATCTCAAGAGCGCTCTCGAGCAAGCATGGATGGATGCAGGCATTCAGTTGTCTTCAATTCAGTTGTCTTCAATTCAGTTGTCTTCAATTCAGTTGTCTTCAATTCAGTTGTCTTCAATTACTTTGACCCTGGATTTGTCAGGTAGTTTTGGCAATGCTATATTTTGGAAACGAGAGGTGTTAACTGACTGTCGATAAAAAGTCAAAATAGCTGCAAAGTCAACCCAAATTCCAGTTTTTGATCTTCGAAGCTAATGAGCCCAATCGATTTCGCCAATTCCGGAAGTGTGAAAATAGACTTTACATACTCAAGTTCCAAAAATTTACTTTTGGCGGGCGACATAAGATATTTACTGGACAGTAACTTGAATGGATGAGCTTTGAGAAAATACAGTGGTTTTGAGAATTATATATATACCATGGGTGAACCAGCGCTATAAATCTTGTCCAAATTTCGGCTTTTTTTCAGGGAGCGTAAGTCCCTATTTTAAAAAATCAAAATCACACAGGAAGAACTAAAAATTTATAAATGTTTTACCAGAAAAGAATAGTGGAAAGAGTGGAAAGTAATAAACTCTAAGTATAATGACCTGGAGTTTCTTATCTTTTGTGCACGAACCCGGAAAAGATGAGGGTTTTCGCCAAAATTTTGGGGCCTTTCGGCGAGCGTTAGGCGGCATTTTAAATGTCACGCGATTTCTCGAAAAATACAAATTTGTGGAACCTTAGAGTATCTTTTCTCGAAAGAGCTCATCAAAAGGGTCTTTAAGTCAAAAAATTAAAAAATCCGAATATTCAGTTTTGTCACCCGATTCTCGAGATTTGTTGACAGTCGATCTTAAGTAAGATACTTTTAAGTCGATCATCTGAGAAATTCAATCAAGTGGAGACTGCTTTTCTTTATATAGTTGTGTTTGTTTTCGACATAAAGTTAAGACTGTGTCTCTTGACAAATGACAACATGGCTCGATTTCGAACACTTTTACTCAGAGTTATTGAACACGCTGGTTCAAAAATTCACTGATAAACACTCTTAGAAAGTGAAAACTAATCAGTACCACAAAAGGAAGGAAGGAAGGAACAAATACCTCATGATCACAAACTTTGCAGTCTAATTTTCAAGGTTTTCTCGAGCATACAGCCACAGTTCTAGTCGTAAACACAGCGCCACGTGCACACCATGATATTGTTATGACGTCATGGATAACTCACGCTCCGATTGGTTTAAAAGTACTTTTAATCAATCACTTGTCTACCAGCAAGTGTACAGAAACTAGAAAAATGCATACAGATTTTTTCTTTCTTTCTTTCTTTCTTTTACTGATAAGAAATTACAATTTTAGTTTGGTTAGTGCTGATAGCAATCTATTTAGAACTGTTCTCTGACTCCGTTTCATCTTTACAAATTTCATTCTTAGCCCCGTCCTCCTGTTCTTCGCGTTCGAACTTAATTTCACAAGACTTCATGACCGTATCTGTTTCGTTAATCATCCCTTTTTACTGCCCACATTATCTGCATGCTCTGTACCTTGCAAGATTGCGTTCATTTTACGTTTCATTGACCAAGATATACATTTGTACGCTCTTACACCTTCTATTGATCGATGCCCAGTAGCCTCTTGAATAACTTGTTCTGGTGCCCCATTATCGAAATGCTTTGTGGCGCAGCTACGCGGCAGTGAATGTTTGGTATAATGCCCCTCAAATCCAGCATTGATTTTCTTAACCACATTTCCCATATTTTCCCTTCCAACAGCCTTTTTGTAATAAAATCTACTAACAACTAAAAAAGATATAAAAAAGAGCATTAGTAAGATGAATTAAAGTGCTGCTAAAACATTACTTGGAATAGTTAGACAAGTGGTAGTTCATCCATGTAATATGTGGACAGGGCCTCAATTTACATTGTAGAATTCAAGCCATCAAAATGTTTCGATAATCCATAAATGAAAAAGTTACCTTCATCACTCTCGACGAAATGTTTTTCCGATATTTCCTTCCTCGAGCTCCATTGTGCCTCGTCATCGTTTTCAAGAAGAATATCTGAACAAAAGAGGTTAGGGTTAGGGTTTAGGGTTAGAGGTAGTCATATTCAAAAAGTTCTTCCGGATTAACCAAAGAACCTAAAGTAGAGTTTAAAATGTTTACCTTTGTCAAGAGCATTTCACTTTCTTGAGACGCTTTCCTACCGAATGAACATTATGTAAGGAACATCGTTTCATCATCTTTTGTGAAAGTCATACTTTCAGTATGAAACCCTGGGTAGCACTGAAATGTTATCCGACAGACAGCACACTTTTAAGCTATATGTAAATATTTTACTTGTGAAAAGGTTCATTTTCATAGAAAACACTAGGTGAGCTATTATGCATTGTATCGACCCGAATGAATATTTTTTTAAAACAAAGGATGATGTCATTGCGGCCTCAACTGGAATAACATTCATTAATTCAAGAATTCCACTCATGCGTATTTTCAATGTTTTGCCATGCTTTATCACGCTTTCTGTTTGTCGTAGACAAAAAAAAATTTCTACGAGGATTGTGATCTTCTGAAACGTCGACAATACATATTGTTTTCTAACAATAGGTTGTTGTGAAGGATAGAAATTATAATGATTAGGGCTTTTGTAGACGGTGGAAGCGCAAAGTTCAAAGTCAAAAAATAATAAGTCAAAACATAAACGAATGAATCCCATGAGAAAAGAAACAAAGGTAGTGAAAATACTGGCGAAATGGACACAAGTCACCGAGTGCAAACTAGAAATTAGCCTATGTGTCTACGCCGATGGTAAGAAACCCAAACTGATCATGAGCTCCGAGACCTCTTAATGCCCATCTTAATGGCGAATGAAATAGACTGGCTGAACACCCAAAGCTGATAACAATATGGACAGCTTAATAAAGGCCGAAACGTGTTTTAAAACTCGATAAACTCGGCTCCCGGAGCCATGCTGCCTTTCATAGAGACCGCTCCCGGAGTGTAAAAGTGTTACTCAATTTCATAAACTGAGTTCCCGAAGCCATGCAGCCTTTCGTATATCGCGGCTACCTGAGCTCCAAGCCCAAATAGTCTCAACTTTTCTCGCTAGCTGCCGGCTGAGCTCCTTGAGTCTCAAGTTCTCCGCTAACTGCTTTGACTCCCACAGTGTCAAGCCCGATACTGGTAGTGAGCTGAAATTCTTGGTAACCCACGAATTCAAACAAATCAATGACAAAATAAAGGGCCGGGTTACCAATTATGCCTCGCGATTCGTGTTGTCAGCATGATAGTTTCGGTCTGGGCTTCTGGATACAAGATGCCTGTGCTGGTGATCTTGGCTGGTGGCCTTGGCTGGTGGCGGAGGTGTGGACAGCCAGCAAGATTCTGGTTCTGAACTCCGAACGCCAAAGTGCAACAAGGGATGTACGGAGCGTTAATTTATACTGCTCCATGCCAATTAATTATTCAGTGAGAATAATTCAGGATTATAAGAAATCAATGGCCGCGAACATCCTTAAACCACCACATTTAAGGTGGCTTTATTTAGAGCTTCTAGGTTGCGACTTATTTCTGGGCGAATTTTCTGAGAAATGCAGCTTAAATAAGGCCAGAAATGTTAAGTACAATTTATAGCCTGGAAATATTAATTAATTACCTTATATATATTTTATCCTATAATCTCAGATTACGCCGAGGGGAATTATCTAAAAGATATAACTAATATATTCTGATGCTAGTTTATTTCAAAGCTTTACTGGTAATATAAAGTATCTTGTAAACAATTCACTTCTTTACCGGTAACCAATGTACCTTGAACAAATCTGGAGTTATATGACTTTTCTTTGGGGTTAAAGTGCCGAAAGTTGCCGCGGACAGCCAAGAGTAATAATATCATTGTCTTCTTGTCGCCAGTAGACCTTAAGAGCGACTGTCTGTAAGGTTCGAGAATCGGATTTCAGCGACCATTTTGTCAAATTCCTCAAACTCTGCCAGATGATACTTGGCATTTGGACTTGCCATTTTGAAAAAAAAAAAAAAAAAAAAAAAAAAAAAATCAAAAGGTTCCAGCGAATTTTTATTTTTGAGAAAATGATGACTGACTGAAGATTGACGGTTGTCATGACGAAAGGCTTTTGCTGAATTCTGATTGAATGAGAATTGTATTTACAAATATTGATCAACTCTAAAGAAGTGCTGCCAACGAACCATTCACATTCCTTTACTAGGCACATGGAGATTCCACCTATTACATAAATAATATTTCTTTGTAGGCACGCGTATGCCGGCAATTCATAGCCAGAAACCTGAGACGTACCATAAGCGGTTTGATCGCGGGTGCATATTCAAAATGGTGGTCAGACCGACTAGACCGTTAGAGAGATCACGACTATTTATGGTGTCCTATAGGCTTTATACTTAAACGGTTATTGATAAATTGATCTGAAAATGAATGCATCAAGAACGCTTAGTAACCAGTAAAACACTGAAAAAAAGTTGAACAAAAGCAATCCATCACAAAAGAAATCCCTCTTTAAGGAGGGAAATAAAAGTGACAAGTTAACAAGAAAACATTGTATTACGAAGCTCAAATACAAAGCCATTTATACAAAACTGGTAAACACGAAATTTAAGCAATGTACTGTACAGAAAAATATCCAAATGAGAATAAACAATTTTTCAATTGACTGGAATAAATATTTACTCAAGAATATACAGTACCACAATAGACACATACACGAGGTTCTTTCAATACAAAATTGCTAACAACTTTCTTTATTTGAACTACGATTTGTGTTATTTTAAATTAGTGGAAACCCCCAAATCATTTTATTGTCACACTTGTGCGGAAACCATTGACCACTATTTTGTATAGTGTTTTGTGTCGAAAAACGTCTATTTTGAAACATGTCGCTGTCTAAAAAGGAAAATATATATATATATAAAATTGCTCAGGGGCGGATCCATGATTTTTTTCAAACAGGGGGTTGTATGATGGCTTTGCCTAAACCTCGTGCTCATGAATCATTGGATTTAAGAAAAAAATCAAATTCTCATTTGGGGGGGGGGGGGGGGTTGCAACTCCCTTAACCCTCCCCTGAATCCGCCTCTGTTGCTTGTAATATTGAGAACATTATCCTCGGTTTAACTTTGGACCAGAAAAACGTTATCATTAATCGAATTATATATTTGTATAAATTGCTTGTTCTTCTAAATTCAGGTCACGATGTGTAGTCCCCACATTAGGAATTTTCATTAATCACATGAGATCCCTAAAAATTGAATATGAATTTTGCACAACAGAGGGATAAATTACAATGTCATTCGAGTAAATGGAAGAATTAAAAAAAGAACCTTTAAGGACGTACACGTATTTAAGTTATAGAAGTATAGAAATATAAGGAAAGTATTGTAAAACAGAATTGTCAAAATTTAATATAAATTCCTTGTCATTATATTACCTTCAAATGTTGGGGGCAAAAAAGAACGCCCTACTAGCAATAGAAAACACTACATTCCCAGAAATCGGCAAAAACATGGCGTGACGTCTAGGTTAACTAGAATTAATTGCCGTATCACGAACGCACTCATACGAGAAAATGGATGGGAAACATATTACCAACCTCTTTTTACTCTCTTTTTTCTCTCGGGATTGATGTTGAACTTTTCCACAAATCCTAATTTGTATAACCATTAAGATGACAGTAAGATCGAAGCTGTTCTGAAGAGAGAAACCAGTTCAATTGAAAATAGACAGCAATAAAGTCATCATCTGCCATATTTTCTTCCTTCCTTCCGGCTCATTATTTTCATCTTTTCTCATGCCTTCCGCAATTGTTTTCCCAAAGTTTGCCAATACTTAGATCATGGGGAGCCCACTTTCCGAAAGGTGTTAAAAGAAAATAAAGTCCAAACAAATCGTATTTCATTATTTTTCTTCAGCATTCGACGTGGGGAGATGACTAACACAAGAAAACAGGAATACCAAGCAAAAACAACTAAAACACCTTTTAAAACGCGCAAATTACTTTTCTTATATATTTTCCCTACGGTCAATCTTGCTGCTTCTATGCAGATATAAGGAAGTGTTTTTACAGATGAACAGCAGGATCGACCATAGGAAAATTATATAGGAAAACAAATTCACGCATTTAAAAAATGATTATTAATTTTTTACTTGATATCCTTGGCGCAGTTGTTTTGTGTTTTCCGTCTGATCTTTCGCTTTTTAACAAAATCTTTTTAACTCAATTATAAATTGATTTGAGTCTGGCCACATTAGTAGAGTACGAGGAAAGGGAGCCTAACATGGGCTTTATATTTCGTTTATATTACGGTAAAGATATCTGACCGTAAGCTCTTACAGTACCAGGGCATAATGTCAGACACTTTAATCTAATCAGATATTAAAACAATTTCACTGATTTCTATCCATACACCTTTTCGGTGCAGTCGCGTGAGTTAGACGCGTTTTTGTTGTTGTTGTTGTTGTTGTTGTTGTTGTTGTTGTTTGAATTGACTGTATGAGAATAATTCTTAATCATTGCTGTATTTATCGATCTATTTGATTTCTGTTGCTGTTTTCTTTTAGCGTTCTATGTTTTCATAATAATCGTCGGCCAGTTTCTATGAAGTCTTAAATTTTTAGGCTTTATCAAAGTGTCAGTAATTGTAAATTTTAAACAGGGAGTTTAAGAATTGTGTCTAAGGGAAAGAGATCTTAAGATATCATAAATTGATTAAAATACCCTAGTCAATCTTTTTAATTGTTGTGCATTAAGAATAAAAATTTAAATGGCAGTCAAAAGAAACAGATAAGCAGAACCAAAAGGAAAAAAAAAAAAAAAAAGGTATAAGGGGAGGTTCTTTAATTTCTTTTGGTCATTTCTTCTTAAACAACAAAAAACATAGATGAAACGAATTGCTATCGACAATAACAAAGGACACCGCCAATTTGCATAACCAAAAGCTCAATGAATCGACCTTTCCCGAATTCGCTTGGATGATCACGAAACAATGGTTTCAAGTCGAAACTGAACTTCATTATTTTGTTTATCAAGGCCAGCCTCGACTTGAAACCATTGTTTTGTGATCATCCAAAAGCGAATTCGGGAAAGGTCTACTGAGAAAACATTTTGTCTTCATGTAAGCGAATTAGTAATTTTGCACACTTTGAAAGAATCATGATAAATCCTTGCATAGTTATAAGCATTTGAAACGGACAAAAAAACATGAAAACGAGACTGATCGGGCCTTGGCTCTGTTTCACATGCAACTCATTTTGATTTTCAGTCACTCTAACTCCACAAGCATTTGTGTTAAAGGATTCAAACCTTGCTTAATTCCTAATTTCTGTAATGGTATTTCGAATTCTCGATGTTGTGACTTAAGCAGTTGAGCGGAAAGCCTTAAATAAGATACACTGCCACAGTGTTCCTTTTTCAAGGCTTTTGGATAGGTTTTATGTTTGAGCTATTTTTTAATGCAGATGCTCGACGACTTTAAAGGTAATTACGGGAGATTCTATGATTTCAAATAATAATAATAATAATAATAATAATAATAATAATAATAATAATAATAATAATAATAATAATAATAATAATAATAATAGTAATAGTAATAATAATATCAAAAAGGGTTTAGCACAGATCATAAACACTGTATTACAAAGCCTTTTTCCCCCCCGATTAATAACAGAACAAATCAAGCAAAATCTAGGGAAGAAATTCATACATAAATAGATACAAAATTGCTTAGTTCAGAATGCTGGCCATGTTTTATATAATCGCTGTGTAAAAACGTTTACTTGGCTCAGAGATTTACATATAATTTTAAGGAAAAAAAAAAAAAACAAAAAACAAAAAAAAAAACATGGCAGTATACAAGATTTTCTGACCTGAAATCATCGGACAAATTGAAAAAAGTAAATTTATATATACCCATGCATATTACCTTCATTTATGTAGGACCAATTTTCAATTAACATATTTTTTGTTGCAGTTTTCGCCAGCCGTTTGTTCAAAGTAAACTCTTCGATCTTTTTTTACGATCGCGCAAATACTAACGTGACGTCATTTCTTAATCAACCAATCAACCAATCAAAATGAAATCGTTCCTGATAATTATTCAAAAAGAATAAGCTGAAGTCGTCTGTGAAATGTTCCTAAATAATTATGTGTCGTCTCCGATTTTCCTTTTCTGTTTTTCGAGGGAGGAAGATCAGTTGCTTGTAATTGTGATAAGTCGTGAAATATTTTTCGGTTGGCTGTGGGCGTTCGAAGAGTAACACGTGATTTAGATCATCTTATAACTTCCTATGAAATCAGAATGCAGATTAATTTCTTGGGATAAGAATTATTATTTATTTTTCTTTTTTGTTTGTTTACCTTTCTGTCTGTTGACTTTTGTTCGCTCTATCAGTCAGAAGTTGCGGATCCAGGATTTAAGGGTTGGGCTGAATCTCCAGGATTGTTGAGGGGGTGCACCATTCATATTTTGATTCGACCCCCAATAATTAACTGTAAATAGCTTAGGGATGTACCTTCCTACATCCCCCTAAATCCGCACCCGCTCAGTCAGTTTGTCTCTTCATCTTCTTTTGGTATCTACATACTGCGATCGAAAAGAAAACAGAGACCCACGCGTCGATTCAGAGACTCACTCCTCTTCAATCCGCATAAAGCATATGGCTCATTCAAAAGAAAAAAAAAAAAAAAAAAAAAAAAAAAAAGAAAGAAAGATTTTGACAGTTATAATATCAGTGATTCTCACGTACTCAAGGGGTGGGGGTGACAATGGCCAAGGCATTTCCATATCGTCAGTGAAAATAATAACGCCTTGCCAATAAGTGCCATTAAATTTATCAAAATATATTTCATAATGAACAATACACGCCGTATACATTTCATTGTGAGGACGTCAACTAATTATAACGCTCACCACACATGATTCCTAATTTCTTAAAACGTTTTTAATGTGTTCGCGACGCAGTCAAAAACCCCTAGGGTTATTTTATACGCTAGCCGTCATTTTGTTAAATGATAGGGCAAATTCGTACCGTACTGTAACCGTAACTTCGACTAAGCATTGTGATTGGACAATGAATAAACAAACAATAGAAAGCAATTTTCAGTGTTACTGCATTCCGTACCATTTACGTGCTTTAAATCAGTACCGTGCGATTTTCACTCATACGATAGTCGCTCTTACCCAGGCGGTTGTAAATTTGATGCGCAGAACCAAAAGACCTTTCCCGAATTGGCTTGGATGATCATGAAACAATGGTTTCATGTCGAGATTTGCAAATATATGCGTAATTATGTGTTATAATTGGATGACACAAAGACAATGGTACTGGATACCTACCTGTATCAGTACCGTACAGTCTTCCAGACGAGGAACACTCAGTCTCATCCAGGTAGTTCTAAATTTGATGGGCGGAAGCCAAAACCGACATTTTGCTTATGAATTACTATGGTGCGAGTTTGAACAAAACACATTTTTAGATCCTGGGCGCTCGTCACAGAAACATTAAAAGGCTCTAAGGGAATTATTTCATATAAAATTGATGAAAAAATGCAAAAATGGGAGAGAAACGATGACAATGCTTCCATCGTAACATGATAATTAGCTAGAACGCCATCTTACACTAAGGGCTATTAAGTGGCACTCTCGCTAAAAGCGGTCCGGTCGATTTCGGTTCGCAAAATCGATTCTCTTTATTTTTTGTGGGTAAAAAGGCTTTGGTATAAATGAA
>JAAAQI020097109.1:0-16390 GCA_011800005.2 Stichodactyla mertensii | reverse complement strand
AATTTTGGAACGATTTGAGTGAATCTGAAAAATCATGCCGAAAAGTCACTTAGGCCATTTTCATTTTAACCCCTTCAATTTTACATGACCCTCCCCTTTCTTCACTTCCCTCCCCCACTGCCAATTTGTGACAAATCCCAAAGTGAAAATGCAATCAGTTACATATCAGGATAAATAAAAAAGCCAAGATTATGCACCAAAGACAAAATAAGGATACATGTACAAATAGTGAACTTAATATTTGATGACTGGGGGATCTGGGACGGCTACTGGGAATTCATTTCTAGAATTCAACCTGTGCTTAAACTCATGTCTTTCAACCAATTCCTGCTGTATGCCATTGTGAGCAAGTCATTGTGTTGCCAGGACAGTTTATTTGGGAAGCCAGTTAAATGACCTGATTCACAACACATGCTGAATTCTAGAATTTTACTTCCAGTGGCCTCCTAGATTGGCCTGTTAATTCAAATCTTAAGCTTGCTAATAAATGCCTCACGACTGTGAATCTGTCCAAAAACCCCTTCTGTAGTGTTGTGAGCCCTAGCCTGGGGTGCATGTGTGCAATCTGTTTTTAAAACATAAATAATTCATAAAGCAACCCACTTTTCCAGTTGGCAGAGGAGGAAAGTTGGATGGGGCCAAGACCTCAGAGACAGTATCACTGTCATCTTTACTGTGACGAACAGGACTTGAACGGTTTTCCTTGTGACGCTAAAATTTTAAAGGTACAAGTCACAATATTTTATTAATACCACAGCTTTCAGAGGATTCCCTAGCATTTACCAAAACTCAAACTCAAACTTACCGACTCCCTCCTTATGTCCTCACTGCTTCCTCTTCTTCTTCTTGGTATGGGTTTAGAGCCTCTTCTAACAAAAAAGTGAACTAGTGAGTGTGGTGACTGTACTGATACTTGGTGAACTCTGATGTTCTAAAGGGTAGCCTTAGCCACACACCTTCAAAGCTCGATGTGGAATGTCTGAGATTGTGTGGCCAAGAATTTTGTACCATTTTATTGTTCAATGAACAAATTATAATCATTTGTTTATTCAGTGAAGGCGGGCTAGAATTTCTGAGGGTGGCATAAAAGCTGCTAGGTTGAACTGCTGTCAATCAAAAGTTACTTAGTAGCTTTTGCAATTTAAACTGGGGACAGCAAAAAAAAGTACAACAGTAGCTTGAAATAGCCAAGTTGTAAATGAAAGGCATTTGAGAGCCACTACTGAAACCACATACCAAACCTTTTCTACTATTACACTTGCTTTCATTATTATGTGACCTACAATACTCCAGATGACTGGGATTTTGACTTTAGTCTATCAAACTAATTACTAACTCAACCTCTGATTGGCAGAAGCCAAAAAATGAGTCTTCTGCAGTCACTGTTTAATGTCTGCATCGCATAATTTTGAAAATAGGTCTAATATAGAAGAATAGTACCTTGAAAACTCATCAACATCTCTGCTTTCTCTGTTTCTAAAAGATCCTGCACTATTCTTAGAGTTTTCTCTGTTAGCAGGGCTGGTTGTGCTTGTTCCAGTACTAGAAGTATTACTCATGCTAGATGTTGTACTGGGACTGCTTGCTTGTGGTATATGACTTCCAGGTGAACCATTAGCACTTTGTGGCTTAGATCGATGGCTGCCATCTCTGTCCATTCTGTCATTTGTCTGATCACGGAAACTGTTTTTGTTGGGATTGGGATACCTTTGTCTATTGGGTTGATAACCATGTCGATTTGGATTACTGGTTTCTAAAAAATGGAAATGAAAACAAGAATAAAAAGGCAATCAAAGAAACATTCAATATTGTTTTCATTCCATATTTACTCTTCTAGTCAATATCATTTTAAGAAGAATGGTGGAAAAATAAATGGATGAATGAAAACCCCTTCCATTTCCATAACACTGATTACTTATACTAGCCAAACAAGCAACTGACTGTGCAAAGCATTGTTCAGAATCATTTCTTGCATGGTTTTTTTTTTAGATAATTCACAGATAAAATTTCACTCTTTAATATTATTGCCATTTTCTCGGACTCAAAATATATTGGAAAAAATTGTCAATAGATTTCAGCTAGAAAATGTGCTTAACATAGAGAACACACTGTCAATGAAAAATAGACTATGATTGGCTAGCACAATTTGTTTCTTCTGCTCCTGCTCAGCTGGTAGTGCAATGGCAAACACATTACACACAGTATTCACACACATCTGTCTTAAGTAAGGTTGTCCTTTTGAATAGTGAAGAGTGCATCATATTTTGTTGAAAATAAGATTTAGGACATTCTAACAATGTTGGTTTAGTCTGGTTTTGGCATCCACAAGACTCGATAACTGGTATGACTCAAGCTGCTATTAAGTGTGAAGTACTGAGTAATTTCACAATAGGCAACCTAATTTCTTAAAAGACATGTAGTGCAAGATGACTTGGGGTCTATACACAGCCCAAAGGTTACATCACAGGAAATTACAGTCATTTCGCCCACGGACCGTTTCGCCCATGCATAAAACTAGCTATCTAACATATAACTCTGTTACATATAAGGTATAAATTGCTTTTTGACTCGAATTTGGTCTTCGATTTTTAGCAAATAAGGACAAGAAGAAAGCATTTGATCTAAGACTTTTGATTTGAATCCAAGATGGCAGCTCAATTTGCTCACTCTCCTCAGTCCCCAATCCAATCTCGACTACAAAACTTTGATAACGATCAATGATTTATTTCAAAACAGTGCTCTTAACCTAACTATAGCATTTTAGAGTATTTTATCTTAAGCGATCATTCCATGATACCATCAAGACGACGATCCAATCGCGACCAAACACCGTACTCACTTAGCTTCCATACCAAGTCCGTTTCTACCAACTTGTCTCTGATGAATCTACTTCTACGTAGCCACCAGCATAAAAATGTATGTTTAGGAGTTGTTGCTTAGTTTATCATTTCTAACTTGTCAAAGATCAGAATACATTTAGAAATCGATCGACATGCGACTCTGTATTGTTTTTGTGAAATCAACCTCCATGACAAGTCGTTTGCTCACGTTTTCTTGTGGATTTATCAATTTCATAGATGTATTCCATTGGTAATTCCCAGTGGTAGCGATCGGACGTGGTATGTACTTTTGCTACCAGTCCAATCGCTACCAGGTAGCAACCAGACCGTAATGATACTTGCTTTGAATTTTGTTTAGGTTTGGTCGATTGTTGCTCTGGACACTTTTTCGAGGAAGGAACCCTTTTGGTGGATCAAATAGTGATTCTTGTATTAAATAAGTGATTTCTTGTATTGTTTCGTTTAACAATTAATTTTTCAAAATAAAAGTAAATTATGGCCTGGATCATGAGTCAGCAATTAGAAAACAGTAATTTAGTGTCAGTGGCGTTTTCTTTAATGTGATGCTACTAACACTGCATTCGTGGAAGTAACTGCGTTTTCATACTGATCCTCCAGTTCAAAAATGCCCATTTAATGATACTAGAACAAGTTGTTTTTATTATGTTTTATGTGTTCCTCTTGGGTGGCATTGGTTTAGTGCTCTCTTTATCAAAATCTTGTTTTACATAGTTTATTAACTGTACTCGTATCAAACACATGGAACTGATCACGAACTTCAAAATATGATCAGACTTTTCCATTGTTTCTAGTTTATCTAGTTTATCCTTTTTATCAATTTCTTATTTCCCTGTCAATTTGAGTGCAATCATAAACTTTTATTCACGTAGCACATTTTATTATCTCATATTTGCACTTATGACCATTACAAACGATTTTATGCGTGGGTGAAATGGCGTGGGCAAAACGGTCTGTGGGCAAAATGACTGGATACCATCACAGGCCATTGGGTACTTACTGTCATGTTTTCCCTTCAGAGGACCAGGATTATATCCGTTATGAGGGAATCCTTGCTGCTAAAGGAAAAATCATGAGTTTGTACATGTACAAGAATATTATCATCACATGCTATTATCATATATCATCCCATTATTACCCCCCATTGCTTCTGCATCTTATCACCACAATCATCATGATTGGAATCATTACCATAATCATACACACTTTTGAAATTCTTGTATATTCTTTTACAGCTATTTCATGAGTATTTACATTGTATGAATACACTTGTAGATTTTGTTGGCACATAAGACTTAGTTATGTTTTGGGATTGCGTCAGATTCACATCATTCCCTTGGGTAAGATTTCTTTGTCCACCCAAAATATTTGACAAGATACGTTAATATGCAGAAACAGAAACATCTTATCCTCAAAGGAATGATTCAGAAGTAGATATAAAAAGGAAAATGAAATGGGAAAACATTACTCCTAAACAAATAAGGTAAGCTCAGTTTTTCACTGCAAAATGCATTTTTAATCATAAACTCTAGACTCTGAAGGAGACTTCCACTCAGGTTGTTGAAATGTCAGTTGACACCAATAACCTTCTCAAGACTACACTCATACTCACCTGGATGATTACCTTTCACAATCATATAATAAACTTTGTTCTAGTTACTCATACGTAGAGATTAAAACTACTGTTCTAAAATTTACAACAGCTTACCATATGCTGGTCTTGATAAGGTTGTGCTCCAGGCGGCCATGTATGCATCAGGTTATGAGGAGGAGGAGGAGGAGGGGGAAAAAATGGATACTGGAAAATGAATAACAAGAAATTACTGGATGAGGTTGAGCATGATATTATAAATGGTCAAGACTAAGATTGTTTTATTATACATTTTGAAAATTTAGGAAATTTTTATCTTTTACTCTTACAAATCTATTTTTAAACTCCATCTAATACTTGAATGTTGAGCTTGACATGATAAATCTATCATCTGTACATTTTAATTTTTTGAAGACAAATTCATCAAAGTACATTGTTATTCACTGGATCCAGTTGGAATATAGACATTTTTTACCAAAAGAAAAATCCTTGAAGCACATGAACCACTCAACTTGCATAAAACATGGAGTTTCTCTACTAAGTTTTCCCAGAGTGATTTTCACATAATTATTAAGTCTTATGCTTTTAATTCTGACACTAGTGAAAACAGCCTGAAAATGAGAGGATTTTACCTGTTGTGCATTGTTGGGAAATATTGGCTGTACAGGTGGTGGAAACTGAAATCTGCTGTACATAGGTGCCTGGTGAGGAGGAGTAATAACAGTGCCATCCATCTGCAATAATTGTACAACAATTAAAATACACCCTCACATTAGTAACTAAGTTAACAGAAAGATACTTCTTACTAACTTGAAATGCTTGATGTCAGGTTGAGGGGGGCTGGGTAACTAAATTGTGATGACGACAAAACACAAAACTTGCATAGCCAGAAAGAGCACATCGAGCTTTAGAAAATTCTGAAGTTTGGTGTTAATTGGATCAATATTGATGAATTTACAGCCATTCAAATATGCTAGAATTTACAAAGAAATGCATGGTGTCCAGACACTTTGTCCTATCTTGCTCTCTTCAGGTAGAAAAATACATACTAATAAGGTTTTGAGCTCCCTCAGCAAAAATCAATATTAATGAATTAATGGCAATAAATCTAGAAACAGAAAATAAACATAAAAAGGAGTACAGATAAAGTGTCTAAGATAATTAATTTAAAGGTCTCAAATCTAAAAATGTAAATAAAATCAGGATGTCATACTGCAAGGTGTCTGTGAAATGAATGCTTACCTGAGGTGGTGTTGGAGGTACATTCTTTGAAGGTGCTGGTGTGTGAATAGTGTTGGCTTTAATTCTTGCCTATAGTTACAACCAAAAATCAACAGTTACGCAATGCTAGTTCACAATTCCTTCAATGGTCCATTAAAAAATCATTCATTTATTCAATCATTTTGATTCACTACTCTCTAATTTGTTCCTTTATCCATCTAGCCATTCTTTGTGCATGTGCGTTATGTCATCGTGACAACATTTTTTGAAATAGGTGTATACATACCATTATAGGCTTTCCTTTGAAAGTCTTGACTACCTCTCTCAGATATTGATATGCCTTAGAAAAAACAAAAAATATCAAGTAAGAAAAAATTGTTTTCAACAGTGTTACTTTACAGGTTTTGCATGATTTAGTAAGGGTAAAAATAAAGAAGTCTGTAGAAAAAATTACAGTGGCCCAAAGTGTCACACCAAAACTTTAATTCTCATGAAAAAATTTCTTATTGGTTAGCCTGTGAATAGACTAGACACAGGAGCCTAGGGCCTTGGCTACTGATCACAATACTACCCAATAAGAAAGTTTTGCTGTGACAAATTTGGGCCACTGTAATAATATGATGACAATATCTCACAACCTACCTTTTGTGCACATTCTTCATTTTCAAAATAAATGTACCAGTAGTCATTGCTAATAAACTCACACTTGACGTGTTTAGGGCATCCTTCTCCTTCAAAGAGAGCTTTTACCTCCTGTCAATATATTAACAAGCTTTGTTGAAGGGATAATAAAATATTCCAATTTTAAACACTTCTGGGAAGGACATTGGGATTGGGTATTGACCATTAAAAAGATTGTGCTATGATGTATTCTTCATCACAACTAGTAGTGTATCCTTAACTAATTCCATAACTGAAAAATAAATTGTCTTGTGGATTATAAATCATGCATCTTTTGGATTTTAGGGGGATTTAATTTATTAGCGCTGGGGGTGGGGTTCAGATAGGGTGCAAGTTTGACATGTTCAAGAGGGCTGTCTTTAAAATTGCACTGAACTTTGCAAAAACTTTGCTAAGCTGCTTATAAACTCCTGAAAACAGTGTAACACCCAAAAATATTTCTGCCCCACCAACTTGCCCTGATAAATGATAAGCACAATTATCAAGGTAGAAGGCCACTATGCTGCGACTCCTACCACTAATATCTTTTTCTGTCCTACTGTACCTCAATGGGTGTTGATTCTGGTATCTCTCTCAGAACCACAATGCACCGTTTCACATTTGCTCTCACTTTTTCACATAATTCATTCATTTGCAGGAGTGGAGATTCTAAAAATAATAAGGAATAATATAGAATATCAAGGTCATAGGAATCTAAAGAAATAGAACAAATCCACTTGAGTGTAATGCTTCCCCCATTGCAGAGCATGTCTCATTCCTCTAAGTATTATTTCTTTGTTTCTCAGTAACTCTTTAGATAAAATGATATGGATATACCTAAACAAATAGACCCTTAGCAGCTAACAGTCACATGATGATATATCACTTCAGTAGCAAATGAACTGAGCTCACAGTCCCTTGGGGAAGGCTCTACTGGAGAGCAAACAAACTATAAAATGCTTAATATCTTGAGATCAAAAACGTGTTATAAGGGTACACCTGCCTTTTTAAAAAGGTTTTAGTGAATGCTTTAGACATCTAATGAAATTTTTATGATTAAATGTAATAGGATTTTTTGCTCTCCAGTACAGTCATGTGATAATTAACTACAAAGGGCCTATTGTATTGTAAAGGGAATAGCATGTTCTCTGAAATGAGAAAACATACTCAAGCAGATGGGGGGCTTTTTTCAAGTGGAAAATGTATGCTTTTGATTTTCCTCTTGATTGATCACTTTTTAATGAGTATGTCTATCACAATCAGGGATGGCAAAGACAGGGGGATGGTAGTAGGGCTTTACTGAGGTAGCACCTGCCTCCACTTTCAATAATCACTCCACTACCCCTGACTACTCACTACAAATACAAATCATATCTTTTTCTTGTTTACAGAATCACCATTGTTACCTCTTAATACTTCTTTGACAAGCTCAATATCTTTGGTCATCTTTTTTATCTTTTGAAGCGAAACAGAACAAAACTATGTTAGTTCAATGGTACTTATGTCGTCATTAAAAAGGTATCAATTAGATTCAGCCTTTTTATGCTAAATCTAGTTTTTATTACCAAGCAGCATGGGTGATACAATGTTAGACATTCCAAGACTTGGGTAAATATATGGCATTTTTTGCACATTTTCATCATTTATTGATAACACTTTTGAATGACTATCCCCACATACATTTTGTTCATTAGCTGAGATTCTAAATTAAAAATTGGATCCGAGTTGAGTTGTGCCTTGACTTAGATCAGCCAAAAGGTTGTTTCAGGGTTTGTTCAATAAAATCAATGTTTTTTAATCAATTCATCATTTGATACCCATGGCAGAGCTAAAATAAAGGCCAGTCATTAGACAATATCTGTGAAGAATTAGCAACCATTAAAATGCAGTATGTGTGAGCCAAACTTAATATGGTTACCCTTAACTGACTGAGAAGTATGTATATTTGACCCTGTACTGAAAGACAATGCTGTCACTCTAAGTCCCAAGTCCCCAGATGTACAATGTGCATTTTAAATGAATTTCTGCAAGTAGATTAAAAAAGAAAGAAATTACCTGGTTGAAGTTGGCAACAGTCCAAATAGGTACAAAATTATCTCCGTCCATTTGAGACACTAATTACAAAACAGAAATGTCAAAAGACAACATTAAAAACACTAGGAAAATCTAAAAACACAAATTTAAAACAAAGTTACCCTGAGATGGTAGATATCGGTAAAATGTATGAAATAATCTATCTTATTTACTTGTTAAAAGGGGCACTTGGATGAAAATCAATGAAAATTGAAAATGGCTTGAAACTTAGCTAAACCTATCTATACAGTCCCAATAATCACCATGAGGCAAAATTTTTTTCACATCCAAAAGAGAGGGATAGAAATTATCAAGTTGTTTTGCATCTAAATTGTGAGTAAATGACGTCATTTACTCAACCATATTGTTCTTTTAGGTTTTAAACCATAATAAGCTTAAAATGTAGATTTTTGGCAGAGAGTAGCTAGTTATTTAGCTATATTCATTTTCATATAGAAATAATCAGTTTTCAATTTTCACCAATTTTCATCCAAGTGGGCCTTTAAATAAGGTTAATAAAAGTTAATAAACTAGATCAATTGGAGTCTGAAAAGTTTAATGCAGGATTTAAGTTCTGAAATAACCCTAAACAATCAAATGTTAAAATTAATGCTGGAGTACAGAAAATTGTACAATGTCTGATAAAAATGTACATGTAATAAAAATGTTTTTCATTAACACAGACACTGTAGATACTTACATAAGTAAGTGTCTCTTGACAGATTCTCCCTGCAAAAAAGAACAATATACAGTCTTAGGATGCAATTATTTTTTTAAATACCCCATATAATAATAATAATTGGTATATATATATATATATATATATATAAATAAATATAAATAAAAATGCCAACATGGGAACCTACTAAGATGGTACGTTTTCATTACTTTGCTATCTCTGAAGCGATAATATTTACCTCTCAAACTTGAAATAATAGAGCATCTGACAGTGTGGAAAAATTGAAATAGAATTTTTGGAAATAATGTAGAAATTTATAATAGCATACTTAGATAGTTTAATTTGAGATACTGATTTTTTTCATAATTCCTGTGTTTCTCACACTTTGTGTCACCTCAATTTCTATTGCTAACTATGACTGGACAAGAATTTGTTAAAATTCTGCTAATTGTAAGCCTTTTTAGAATAAAAACTTATCTCCATGGTCTTGCAAAATTTGGAAGTTAATTTTAGTGCATAGGAAATATTTCATTAATTTGGTGATTTATTGGGCAATTTTCATTAAGATGTGTGGAAAATGACGAATAGTGCAGAAAATAATAAATAGTGTGATTCCGTGCAATTTTATGTAGGTTAATAGCGTGGAATCTCACCCTTGAACTGTCCGACGCTCCAATGGAATAATGTTGAAACAAAATGACAGCCTCAAAATGGATAGTTACTCAATATTGAGAGTTGCAACAGAAGAAATCCATAATCTATTTGGTATTGTAATGACCTATTGCCTGTCACCTTTGGTTCCAATATTGTCTTTTGAAACAGCTGCCTGCAATATTATAACATAAGATAGAAAAATATTTACCTTGAGAAGTAATATTCTAGCTGACGCTGAAGGAGAGCCTTCAGTTCCTTTAAAGGTAGTTTATCTGGAGATACTTCCTGGGACTGTGACATGTCTATTGGTGGCCCAGGGCTTGCGTAAGATTCTCCATATCCATTTACAGCTTGTGGGCTGTATTGAAGGCTGTCGGCCATTGCTCCTACTGGGTTGTTAGGCTCTTCACCATTCTCTTGCCAATGTGATGGGGTTACTATGTTGGACGTCTGTGCTGCTGGGCTTTTATCTGATAATGTCATCAAACTGCACAACAACAACAACAAACAATGGCAACATTAAATAATAATCTTAATAGATTTTGCTATAATTATATTGTCACATAATTTTCTACTTAATTATAAAGCATTTATCATTCTTTTAAGATACCATACAATAAGACACTTGTGAAATCAACATTGTTAGACTACAATTCCTGGGATGCTTGTGGAACACAAAGGCAAAAAAAACATTTTCCCTGTTTCCATTAAATATATATACATGTAGTCAAGAATTCCATTGAAGATGTTCATGAAATCAGTACAAAACGTTTTTTTACTAAAGCAATTTTAACAAATATGTTACAAAATATAAATAGATTGCTGGCAAGCACAAAGTCGTGTTTTAAATGGGGAAAAACTTAGATTTGAGAGAGAGTAAAACCAATGACATGCATATGATGTACAACTGTGAATAACAATGAACAGTTTGAAATTTTTTAATCTTAATGACTATTAATTTTGATACATAGGTCTTACTGCTATTGCTTTATGTCATTATTTATCATTATTTATCTTTGCTCTAATGAGATCTATAAGAGCAAAGAAAATGAAATGGGAAAGAAAAAAGAGAGATAAGCTGTACAGGCCAATAAACTTAACACAAGTCATACTTGTCCAATACTCTGACAAATATATGCATAGCATTGTATTGTTTCATTCTAGAATTTATTGTTAAACTATTGTTATGGCGATATAATACAATACAATGCTATGCATAAATTTGTCAGTATTGGACAGCCCTCACACAAGTATGAGATATATTTGTACAGGTGTTACAGCACCCACCGTTATACAATATTGTGAACAGGCTATTAGAATAAAAATTTCTTGAATTGTAGGTACTGTACCTAACAAGGACTCTCATACTAAGGTTGTGAAGAAATGACAATAATCTGAGTTGCTTCTTTGTCAGGTCCTTAAAAAGCTAGCTTAAGCTGCTTTAAGCATATCTGAACACATTCTTAGTATTGACTCCACAAATATTTCTAATTTTGAGTACTGAAGGTATGTGCTGTCAGCTTAAAATCCAGTTATGAGGGAACTATACTAGAACTTCCCATAATTCACTTCAATGATCATGAAACAATGATTTCAACATTAGAGCAGACACATGTATACATTTACTGCTTTTTGTCAACTCCAACCTTGAGTCATTCAAATGAATAGACCAAATCCCCTTCGGCACAATATTTCCCCATTTCAGAACAAATGTCAATCCCTTGAGAATATGATTATTTGTCTGAAGCTCATCCATATTAACATATTTTCTTAAGTGCTAGGGCTGCCAAGAAACAAAGAAACAATACCCAATGGAATGTCATGTTGACTGAAATGGGAAAACAAATATGCCCAAGTAGATTTCCATTTGGGGAAGATTTACACTAGAACACCTGGCCAAAGTACTAATTGTAACCGAAGTATCTATCTCAGACAACACTATACATGTAATAACCAAAATTGACAGGTCAGTAATATAATCTACGCTTGTTTGAGAGAAGATTTACATCTCACTTGCTTCTTTTATAATTGACACAAAAATCAATAATTTCTCTGCCCTTTCAATATTTAAAACTCACCTGCCAATTTAATATTACAAAATTATGAGCAAGTCATATTGTAGAAAGTATTCCATACACTTGTGTAAGCATATTAATTCCAATATGACAAGAATGATACCTATACATCCTTTAACATCCTTTTTACTCAGCCAATGGTTACTGGTCAACTGTATTACATACCTCAAATGGTTAAAGACAGCTGCATTTGGATTTAGTGTTCCATTTGGAGAGACTGCTGCATCCTTTACAAAACAAGAAATTTTTAGAAATTATTATAATACATAAATGCACTAGGTTTTTACACATGAAGTGTTCTGAACTAACTTTATTGTGGATTTAATCTCTAGACTGTCAAAGGTTAATCCACTTGTCTAAGCAGTACCTTTCTTAAAAGTATGTAAAATAATAAAAAAGTTAGAGATAGTTAGAGACATGTACTGTATGTGTTTGTGATCACAGAACCATATAGGTTTGTATTTGATAACCAACGATTCTTAATTCTAGCAACACATGCTCAGTTATGATCAAACACAGTTGATCTATAAGATTAAAATACAGTCAACATCATTAATGTTGTCCACTGAAGACATTTAGACTACAAGAAATATCACGTGATTCATTTGTTTATTCATTTAAAGGGATAAAAATTCAAATTTAAACTGTAGTATTATTAACAGTTAACAGGGAACAATAAATATAATGTGATATTTCTTGTAGAAGTGTCTTTTTTCAGTGGACAACATTAATGACAATGACTGTATAACAAAAATATTTCACTTGCCATGAGGCCTGTCCACTGAAGTAGGATATATTACATTTGCTTATAATTGTAATTTCTGGTCCTTGTTTTAAACAATGAAATGCTAATGAAATTTCTGAATGCAAATAAATGATGGGACCTTTGAATAATAGGAAGGTATTCAATCTTAGGTAGCACCAATATAAAACTTCTTAATCGTTAAAAATAACACTATTATAACAAAGCATTGCCATACACATTTCTATAGTATGGTTTCATTACTGCTTTACTGCAAGACTTTTAAATGACCTTAATGAATTGAAAACAAATGAATGAAATGATAAAGAGAAAAACAAGATTAAAAACTTTCAGTTAGCAAAAGAATGAGATTTATAAATGAGGAGCACATATAATGCATTTCTGCATTAATCAAGGAAATAGTACTAAAATTACAATATTGTATTACAGTACAAAGTTTCTTAGAAGTACAATTCCCTAATCATTTACTCAAAGATGCACTTTGAGACAGGATCCTAACATGTTTCCAAGTGCACCATACTCAGTTCTAACATCTAACCACCACCACCACCTGAATCTATAAGATAATTACCAGCTTGTGTGATAGTGAATCCCAAAACACAACAAACATTTTATTTTAAAGTTTACTTAAGCCTGTTTTGACAGCCACACAAACAAAAATAAAACAGTTTCTACAAAGGTGCATATACAGCCTTTAAAAATATATAATAAATATATTAGTTAATTTTTATACTTTCTGTTAAATTCGAAGGATAGTTTCCTCTTATTACTTTTTTAACATTTTCTGAACAACTCTTTGAAATGTAAAGGTCGATAATATAGCAATATTTTATACGGAAATAGATATAAAACAAGTTAACCATTAACAACTACACATTTCCTTGGATAATTTATATGTACGGTTAATGTTGAGTACGAGTCATATCTGCGAAGCGTTTTGTATACATGCATAAATGTTGAAGACTCAATATTTTTTGATATCAAGCAGCTTACTACGTCTAACTAAAGATCAGCAAATTTAGTCTTTCATTGTCCGTCTGTTTCACAGCTGTGGGAAAAATACTACATGTACATAAATAGTCAAGAAAGTGAACTAATATTAAACGAATCCTCGATTTCATTTAAAGTTTCTTTTAAAAAACAGCAATGATCTTAAAACTGTCATGTGTAGGAAGGATTAAAGATTAAATTCGAACTCGTTTTAGAGTCGTTTGATCACTCAAGGCCTTCGGGCTACAGATTGTTGAATTGTGTAACCATTCACAGGACCAGACGAAGGAAAACTGCCAGCCATCAACGTCATTTTTACCATCTGTAAACAGCAATGTTTAAACCTTCAATCCTATAAAATAACCAGATTTTCGTATCTCGAATCGTAATACAAAATATGAGAACCTTAAACGAGATATTCATACATTATTTTGCATTCCGTTGTTGTTTATTGATAACCATGATCGCCATTTTAACGTCTGGCATGACGAGGCGAAAGCGAAGTGAGAGTTTTTTAGCCATATTCTTTTTTTTTTCTAAAATTATTTTCAGTATGGTATGAATTCACCTTAAAGACCACGTAAGATTTGAAATTTCGGACAATATTAGTTTAAAGGGAAAAATTTTCTTCTATGGCTGTGTGATCTGTGTAGATCAGTGCAATATCGAGTACACAAGCATTACACATTTTGCTGTTTACAGAGACTATTCACATTTTGGATGAAGTTTAGTTCTTCCGTGTGGAAGAGCTGTTCCCTTCCTGTAAAACCGAAACTAACTCGTAGGACGCTGCAAATATCCTTAATACTTTCAAAACAAATAATTAAATAGTTGTCTGGATTCCGTAAGCATCAGAAGACTGGTCTTCCATCTTGCGATCGAGAACTCAAATTTTACAATGGAGGATTTTCCGGATCGCCTCAACAACTCCTCACAATGAACAGATCATTTGAAAAGGCCGGTGTTTAGTTTGAACGACGAACAGGGAATCAGATCATGGCAGATGTGAGTGTATATTTACGGTGAATAGTGATTCTGCGTAGGATTTAGTACTAGTAATAATAGTTTCGTCAGAGCCCACCCTCCCAAAAATGACTCGACATACCTGCTTGACTTCTGGTGATCGAAGTGGAATTTCACTCGTTGTATTCACAATTTCAGAACTCATGCGGAAGAAAACTTCAGTTTATAATCGTTCTTTGTGTTCTCTTTATCAGTAGACCACTAAAGAGGGGCTGAGTCTTACTGAATCGATGTTTTCTCGCCTCTGGTTAGGGAAACAGAAAACAGTACCACTGACAGACTCAATCCTCACTCCTCAGTCAGCGCTGGGCTTGTCTTTCAATTTATTCTGTAAAATATCACGTCAACACCCGCTAGCTTACTACTGTTGTAGGCTTAGCTTCTTCGAAGTTTAGTTGAAGTAAATAAAATGTCCTTGAAACCTTCTAGAGTCCTATTCTGAGAATAAACTCTGTATTTTGCCTCCTTACCAACACACGTGGCGACCACAGAAAAGTGAATTATCAGAAGATGCCCGTTTTCGACCAGAACCTTTCCCCTTGAACTCCAAACTAGGATAGCAAAGCTCTTGAAAACACTTTCTTGCTGACCGAGGTGATTTTCAGAACTGGATAACTGCTATTCCACAGAAGAAACTCAATTCACTCACTTCACAAGGCAGACCACAGCAGCAAACAAACCGGACTAAAATCTATCACCCCCGCATGTATTTTACAAAGATAGTACAGGCTTTTTGATTGATTGATTCAGCCAGCGCCAACTTTTTTCACAACCAATAAGAATCCACAATAGAAAAATTCTATATTTGCATACGATTACACGATAAATTTATCGACTTTACGATTTTAACCGATTAATCTTCGACCATAGACGCTGTTGATGTGATTGGTTCAGAAAAATATCCCGTATATCCAATCAGAAAATTCGTACTATTCTGAATCTTAGCGTAGATGACACGCGAGAGATTCTTCGATCTGTAAGTATTCTAGTTTGATTGGTTAGGACTATTCGATGAATAGCCAATCAGAAACTTCGTATTATTTAGGATCCTCGTACAGACAAAACATATCAAACATGGAGGACGAGGTTGGGGAGGTTAGAAAACAGCATCAATTTGACGAGAATAGCTTGCACAGATTTCTCAATCAAAACCTTCATGGCTTTCCCAAAGGTGATGGCGAGCTCTTGATTCGCCAATACAGGTATTATACCATTCTTAAGTTACTTAAAGGCACTTGAATCTCAGAAATGGTTTTACTGTCGTGCAGTCTACCATCGGATGAGCTGACTGGTGTTTCATTGTTCAAAGATGAAAACTTTTCTTTCATTGTTTAAATGAAATTTAATTCATTTGGTTCAGTAACTATAGAAATGTGCAATAGATGTGGTGCAGAAAAATCTATAAGAGTTTGTTTGGACGAAATGAATTATGCACCTATCAAAGTTTAATCCTAGGAGGGGGAGGAGGGTCTTTGGACCCAGGGGGGGACTCCCTTATAAAAGGGGGCGGAGGTCCTCGTCGACCCTTTTAGGGTTTGAAATCAGTGTTTTGGTCCCGCTTAGGGTGATAATGACAAGAATGCCCACTAGCTGAGTTTTGTGGTCCCTTTTAGGGTATAAGATCAACAACAATGCTTCTTTTCAAAGGTTGATTTTATTTTAATCCCTTATAAAAGGACTCCCTTATAAAAGGGGGCAGGATTGAGAAACTGAACCAAAATGATACGTTATTGATTGGTCCCTCTTAGGGGTGAAATTTCATTTACTGCCACGCCCATCATCTCAAAATACAGGTCCCTTTTA